>VUQI01057251.1:0-15407 GCA_015106735.1 Paratilapia polleni
TAGGCAGCTCCTCTGCAAACACTGGGAGTCATTATGAATAGGAGGCAATCACACAGATCAAATATACAGCAGGGGGAAATGGAGCTGGAATTCAGAGGCAAAAAAGAAGGGGAAATACAAATTGAAGAGGCTGGTAAATATAATAATGTGTGCCTCATGTAATCATCCCTTTAAATGCAGATACTGAAGAGGAGTGTTGACTGATGTGGACAGAGGAGACATGAGGAGAAGTACCTTAGTGGAAACTGGTCTAAAGTGACAAGTCTTCTGCTACAGAGCAGAGTTTTTGTATTCAACGCTGATTTTTCTGTATTCTTTTTTGTTTGTTTGTTTACAGACTCTGTGAAGATCCATGTCTGAGTTCCACCAATGTTCTGGCAATGTGACTGATTGATCCAGTAGATGAACAGTAAAGATTAAGAGGATGACAAATAAGCATGCTGCTTACACAGCGCTTGGGGCTAATCCTACCCCCTCCACCCCCTGGGCTGCCTTTTGAGGACCTGCTGCCGAGGAGAACCCACAGACAGTGACAGACCCCGACGGCCGGACACAACTTGCTCACGTGCAACAAGTGTCAGCTCGAGCTCATGGCAGTACCCCAGCCCATCTGAATCGCCACAGCAGAGGCTGCAACACACAGTACAGGCTTGCCCCGCCATCTGTCCACCAGGGACCACCGGAGGCCCTACAGCCACACATTTCAACTTGTGCTTTTGTTACAGCAACTCAACAGAAGAGGACACAAACTTTTTCTTATCTCCATTCGTCAATCATTCGAGGAGATATTTTCAGTGAAAAATGATGGAGGATCACCTTACAAAGATACCCATGATGCCATCCTCTTCCCCCACTGAATCATCTGGCAGCGGTGGGACTGACGACAGCAGGGGAGGTAAGAGCTCCACACCAGCGGCAACAGGTGCCAATGAAGACTAAAGAGTTTAACACTAACTTGGCCTTGCAGTAGGAAGGCAAAAAGCTACAATTAAAATGATATGGAGATTTGAAACACTTAAATACTCCAAATTCATCTGTTTAATAATGAAATCTTAAATACACACATAAGTACAAGCAGACACAAAAGCATTTCTTAGGTACAAATATACTCAGTTAAAGCAGAAAAAGAAAAACATATTTTTAAGCAAGCAGTGCTATTTTAACTATAATTAAGGATGTAATTTTGGATTAATTACATCACCCCCCTGAAAAGTTTAGGTTTTCAGTCTTCCTCTAGCAATATTTTATGTTTTAACTTCATCATCATCATCCACTCAGTGAGATTTTCAGATCCACATGGCTGTTGCAATATTGTATCCATTGTTTTGTCAGACTGTCCTGCAATAAGCAGACCGAGCTGACAGTACAGATGGCTGGCACACGTATGAAACAATACCAGACCTAATGAATGGCAATAACCGACCTACCCTGTGTGACTGTGTTTGACTCACAGCCAAGAGTCCGGCCCCAGGCAAAGCTCTGAGCCCAGCTCTGGTCTGCAAAGTGTGTGGAGACACCAGCAGCGGGAAACACTACGGCATCTACGCCTGCAACGGCTGCAGCGGCTTCTTCAAACGTAGCGTGAGGAGGAGGCTCATTTACAGGCAAGAAGAAGTTCACCTGTTGATAGTTATTTAACTTTCATCATGTCATGTTCCCATTGTATTTAAGCTAGTTTGTATATGAGGAGCAAGGAAATGGGAAATGTAAAGATTTGATATTTTATCAAAGACATTCTCACATTAACTTCAGCTTTAGCCCATAAAACTCACATTTTCCAAAATATTATAATAAATGATGACAATGTTTCCACAAAGGTTTAAATAAATGCTTTTCAGACTATGTACGTGAACAAAAAAAAATTTTAGTGCCACAACCAAAACTGAAAAGATCAAAGCCTGCTGTCACTCTCAATCTGACTGAAAGGTCCATTAATACAGACTAACATTTTTTGTCAATATACTTTTGTATGCAAAAAAAAAAAAAATTACACTTGTTTCCCCTCAAATAATAAGAATATTGACAGAAAATAACTTTTAAAGGCACATAATATAAATAATCCTGTGATCCCGCCTGGGATTAAAAGTGGAATCTAATACCTTTTCTTTTCAATTTTGATGATTTTGGCATATGGCAAGTTAAGATTTAGGAATTAGGAGGTAGAGTGGGTTGTCTGGTAGCTGGAATGTTGGTGGTTTGATCCCCAGCTCCCCTACTCTGCATGTTGAAGTATCCTTGGGCAAGATATTGAACCCCAAGTTGCCCCCGATGCATCCATTGGAGTGTGAGTGCATGTGTGAATGTTAGAAAGCACTTAGGAATAGAAAAACGTGCTTGTATGAATGTGTGTGTGAATGAGGCATGTAGTAGAAAGTGCTTTGTGTGCTCAAACTGAGTAGAAAAGCACTATATAAGTACAGTCCATTTATTCATATTCAGAAATTTTCCATGTATATTCTAAAGTTTGTATTTGTGTAATTATTATGTATAAACTCAAGCTTCTTGCTGCTTTCAATATTCTGTAGGATACAAGAAAACAAATGAAAGGAATCTGTTTTTTAAATTTTTTTATTTTGAGTGGGCTCTCCCTTTAAAAGCTTGACTATTTGTTAACAGGTGCCAGGCTGGTACAGGCATGTGTCCAGTGGACAAGGCCCATCGCAACCAGTGCCAGGCGTGTCGCCTGAAAAAGTGCCTGCAGGCGGGCATGAATAAAGATGGTGAGTGGTTTTAACATGCACATGCATCAGTATCATTAAACTAACTGGTGTCCAGTGAAACTCAAACATGAAAGTGTGTGAGGTTAAAATCGTCACTGTAATGTTTCGTCAGATGACAGATTGTTTGTTCCTCTCTATCTTCTCCCCTGCAGCGGTGCAGAACGAGCGGCAGCCCCGCAGCACAGCTCAGGTCCGCCTGGACTCCATCGACGTGGACCCAGAGAAGGAGCACCTGGCCACCACACGGGAACCCACCTCCTCTTCCTCCTTCTCTTCTTCCTCGTCTTCCTCCTCATCCTCCAACGGGTCCGTCATCACGTGGCCCCACATCACCTCCTCCATGTCCATCACTTCCTCTGTTGCCCCCCAGCGCTGCGTGAGTCCCCAGAACAACCACCGCTTTATGGCAAGCCTCATGACAGCTGAGACCTGCGCCAAGCTGGAGCCCGAGGATGGTGAGGAAGACCTGTCATGCCAAAAGTTTTGCTGTAAATTTAAGCTTTATCACGTGTCCAACACCACAGCACTTGCAGGGGGCAGTGCTTAGAAAATTAAATGTTTGTGATTGAAATGGACTATTCTTGAGTAAAAAACAAATGTGAAAAGATCTGCCTGAGTGTGATGCAGTACAGACAGCAGAGAGTAAGAAGGTGTTATTGGGTGGAGAGGAAGAGGGTGGGGTTGATTGAAAATCTGTGATGGTTTTATCTCCACTTACGGGCACAGAATGAGATCACCATGATGCTATTTTCAGGAATGATCATTGTGTTCATATTGCTCTGCACGTGTTATCATTGCATTGCTTCATTTAAAATAGCTAGCATATTAGCAGCTCTCCTTAAATACACTTCCACTTTAAATGCCACATTTAGCAAGCCTCAAGCAAGTAGTAGTATGTCAACATTCAAGCCAGCTAACATGTGACAGCATGATGTCATGCTTGTAAGCATACCATCTTTAGCATGGCTAAAGAGGCTTTTCGACAGAGAACAGAGTGGGAACAGAGAACCAGTCTGATTCTTTGAAGAAACTTAATTTTGGTGTCAGCATGGCCTTCTGCTAAATTTCTGCAGGAGCTCAAATTTTATGACTTTATTACATAGATAATAGCAAAGAGATGACAGGAAGTGAGGCAGGAAAAAAGAAACACATCTCAATCTGGACTTTAACCTGAGTAATTGGCTCCCAGCGCTGACCTCTTTATTGTTTTTAATTTATACTACTCTATTTAATGTATTTTATATCATTTTTTTATGTCATCTGTTATTGGCCAGTAGTACTCAGGGCTAATGAAATGGATTGGCTGCACTCTCTTTTCACCTCATCTTATCAGGCTTTGCACCCTCATACTTTTAACACATGACGCAAAGAGGAAAGAAGCTGGAAAAGTCAGAGAAAAAGGGATTTCCTAATAACTTTTAATAATTTAATAGTTTTTAAACTCAAACACATCAAAACTGCCTGAAGTTAAGTTGCATCTGGTAGCGTAACCTAAACTAAACAACTGGGTTTTGTTTTCCCGTGCACTCTTGATTCTGAACTCATCTTTTCCATTTCAGTTGATGAAAACATAGATGTGACCAGCAATGAGCCAGAGCGGGCGTCTTCAGAGTACCACATGGCTCTGTACCCATCCAGTTCTGAAAACGTATATGAGACCTCAGCAAGGCTGCTCTTCATGTCGGTGAAATGGGCCAAGAACCTGCCAGTGTTTTCCAACCTGCCCTTCAGAGACCAGGTAAACTGGAACTGAGGGGTTTTTAGAGATTTAAACTGTTAACAGTGGAGCCTGTGTACGTTTTTCACTTTCACTAGGCAAATGTTTTGTAATAGATTTAAAAAAAATCCCGTAATCATTTTTGGCCTATGGAATGTTTCCATTTTTGATAGAAAAATGAAAAACCCTTTACAGCACTATATTTAAAGTTATAAGAGAAGAGTTAAAGTTATAGGGAGAGTAAAATTTAGAAGTTTTTCTTTCATTATCTAAAAATATATTGAATGATGATATCTCATAAATTTGACTTTATAGGTGAATATGATGACAAAAATTCACATTTTAATCTGTAAATTCTAAATAACTAAATCATTCTGTGCTACAGGATTACAATTTTGTGGTAACTTTATGTATCCCTCAAGGGAGAATTCATGATAGGGCAACAACAACAACAATGACAACACAGCACATTCAGCATGCAGTGATGCTGAAAACGAGGCTGCATTTTCACCCTCTGGTTTTTCTTCTTCTCCAGGTGATCCTGCTGGAGGAGGCATGGAGTGAGCTCTTCCTCCTCTGTGCCATCCAGTGGTCTTTGCCACTAGACAGCTGCCCACTGCTCTCTCTGCCGGACCTCTGCCCCGGCGTGCAGGGGAAAACCAGCTACACCAGTCTGGACCTGCGCCTCCTGCAGGAGGTCTTCAGCCGCTTCAAGGCCCTCGCTGTCGACCCCACTGAGTTCGCCTGCCTAAAGGCCATTGTGCTCTTCAAGCCTGGTGAGGAACAAAACACTGGCTATTCAGTCGCTTGACTACAGTCTGATAGATTACCTTTAACTTGATCACAGTACTTAGCTCTGTCATTGTTTTCAGAAGATGAGCACCACACGGAGGCTAAACTTTCCCTCAATATTACATAATTAATATTACTATATTACTATAGATATCATTCCATGAACAAAATAAAAGCAATCATACAAACAGCCATAACTCTGTGTTTCATCATAATTATGCAATAAAAAATTTTTATTATATGAAATGGTATACATTTTTTTGTCAGGAATGGGCTTCCATACAACATAAATTTAGCACAAACATTAACACAAAATATGCTACAAACCATAAAAAACACACAAGGACAATATAAATATTTGTTGTGAAGTTTGCCAGTCATTTTTTTGCTACTGCAACAGTTTCTCCCCTGAATTTTATGAGTATTTATGTGACTCACATGCATGTTTCTTCTCCTTCACAGAGACTCGAGGTTTGAAAGATCCAGAACAAGTGGAGAACCTGCAGGATCAATCTCAAGTCATGCTGGGACAGCACATCCGCTCACACTACCCCAGTCAACCAGCTAGGTAAGAAACTGCCTCATAAAGGTCACCAAAAAATCTCCAATGCATTTACACCAGTAAACTTAATTAATTTGTGGTCCTTTTTTAAGTTCTTACAGTTGATTTCTTGAACTTTTAAAACAGTTATGAATCCCATCTTCCTCCCTCCTCTGTTTTATATGAAGTAATTTCTTAATTGTATTTCCTGTCAGTGGTTTACAGCCACCAGAGGGCCCCAACAACAAGTCCACTTCATTTTCTGTGCGAATTTATCAGAGTAAATTGTATTTTCTCTCAGCCTGACCACCATCATAACAACCATCCTTTATTTTGGGGTTCATATAACAAATTATGGAGTGCACCTTTAATTGATTTCCTTTTTTAACTGCCTGCCATTCTACTGTAGCTGAAATGCTGCTCAAATGGTAACTTGATAATATGTTGTTTATTGGGTAGTCATTCCATCAGTTAATTAAAAAAAACCCAAATGATCCAGACTTACACAGATAGATGTTTTTCTTAAACAATGTGATGGTGTTTTGGATCATTTCCTTTTACAAGGAGTTAATTTTATTACGATCTCTTGTGTGTGTTTAGGTTTGGAAAGCTGCTTCTTCTCCTTCCCTCTCTGCGCTTTGTGAATTCTGAACGGATAGAGCTGCTGTTCTTCCACAGGACCATCGGAAACACTCCCATGGAGAAACTGCTGTGTGACATGTTCAAAAACTGAAAGCATCACAGAGAAACCCATGTAGTCATCAGCAATCTCCCAGTTTGGATGGGATGATCAATGACAGATATTTGCTTTGTTTATATACCAGAGATTCTGCATGCTGTTATTTTTGTAAAGGCCACTTTATTATCTTTTTGTCATTTCCACATCAAAGAAGAAAATGCAGTTCAGCTCTTGCCATCCTATTAAGAGTTTCTGAATTGAAGTTATGGTCTTGCTTCATCCTCTAGTATTTTTTTTTTTTTTTGTTAAAATGAAAATACTTTGATAATAGATGGACTGTATGTGTGCCCCTGCTGACATTAATGTGACTGTTGTATTCCTGTTGTCATGCCTTGATAAAGTTAAAAAAAAAAGAAAAAAAACACACCAGTTGGTTTTGGATTCTATGGGATATGAATTTTTCATCATCCTTCATTGAGGTACCAGTGTCACACAGATTATAAAGGAGTTTACAGAGACCAGGACCATGCACAGAAACCATCAAACAGTGCCCTCTTCTGTCTGGTTACCACATAAAATCTTCAACACACACATTCTCACACACACTAAACATAATCCAAAAAACTAGGATGTGAGTTGAGTCCCTTCAGTCTTGCCTACTGTTTCAATTGGAGTTAGGAACATTAGGCATAGTTTGAATACGACTGATGCTTATACTGATAAATCCACGTTACTGCTTGCAACAGACATGCAGAGTTAAGAGCTTGTTAAGGACATTTCATTTCCAGTCCCAGAGTAACAAACTTGGTCATAAATGTTCTGATGACATTTTGTTGAGAGATGACAGTTATAGCGGAGGATGGGAGTTTATCCTTTTCATGGCAGGGATGCTCTTATTAAGAGTCCACTGCATCCATTTTCTTACCAATAAGCCACATTGGTTTCTTTTAAACACAGATACAGTATCATTTAGCAACATAGATACTGTGCATAAAGTTAACTAAAACTTAAACCTTGAGTTGCATTAAGTGAGCTAATTGGTTTTTGTGGCAAACGTGGCAAATTCAAAATACAAGTGCACTGAGGTGAGAGAGCCTGTAACAACTGTAAAAAAAAAAAAGCCTACAAAAAGAACAATTACACAATTATTTACAAAACAATCCTATGGGCTTTACTGATGTTTCATTTTTTAATATCATAGTTATTTTCAGTACGTGGTTATCTTGACACCGTGGCATACCTACTGCAAATGATAAAACCTGAGAAACTGGAGGTCATTTGGATAGCTTCAAAGCATGAAAAGGAAGCAAGCAATGGTCTTCCACTGCAAAACAACTAAGCTTTTCAGTTTCTGCTAAGAAAAGACAGATAAAAGCAATTTCCACTCCTTTAACACTCACCCTTCTCATTTGTTTAAGGTAAAAGAACCCAAAATTACATTATTCTGACCAGATGCACACCTCAGTACATCATCTGGAGGAGAAGCAATAGGACTTTTACGCTGTACCACATATCTTTACACTGACACCTGTACAATGACCTTGACAGTGGCAGCATTATTAAAATGAAGTACATTCCACTTTGAAATGAGATGTGAAATGAGATGTATGTAGTTGAAATGAGTGTTGATGTACCTTAACCAAATGTCAGCTTGATAAGAGACGTCAGTCAGTATTACTTTACCTTTTGATTCAAACACACTGGCACCATCAAAGAGACGAGAGGAGAGGAAGTGGACACCTGCTGCAGTTAATGGAGACATCAAACATGTATTTTGTTTATGCTTGCAAGCCTGATTGAAAGAGCAAGAAATTGAAAAGTCTTGTTATAATTAGGTTCTTTATTATTCTAAGACTAAACTGAGCTCTAAGTCTGGACATCTTTTGTGCTCTCTGTGTTGAAATAGCAGCATTTGAGCGTTGCGGATCCAGTGCCAGGGCCTTACACACCCACACGGTCAGGAAATCTTGGGATCAGATCAGCCGGCCCTCTGCAGCCTCTATCATATGAGTGAGCTCACCAATCCAGATTAAAACACTTTCAACTCCCACAGGCATCTGATTTCAGAGAAAAAATGTATTTTGAGTCTACAGTGACCGAAAAGGTGCCATTAAATATTCTTTAAGATCCCCAAAATGAGCATTGAAAGATCTATCTGGATCACAGAATCAAGCTTCAGCTGCAGTTTGGTAAAGCTGAAGGTGTGCTGTTGGTGTTCTTCGTCTGCAGCACCACTGGATGCTCATCACGTGGTTTCTTTCTGTCTTATTCTTATTTTATAAAACATAAAATTTAGATCTTACCTCACTTGTCACATTCTCATTTTGACGTTTCCACAGCTCGTTCACACAAAGGTTGCCTCTGTTTCAGTGAGAGATTTTCATCTTATTATAAGATTAGTCTGTTAAGTAACGGCCAGAGGGAGGCAAACAGGTTTGTGCCACGTTGTTGAGCAAAAATGATATTACCTAATCTCAGTGACAAATCCCACAGAGTGGGGTGTGAATACACCAACCTTAAAATACTACAGGGTGTTGGAAATCAGTGCACAAAACAAATTGAGGACATCTTTTTTACTGTTGAGTTGGTATCTCACTTGATTAGCAAGATTTAAAAAAAAGACTAAAGTGCATATAGATTTTGAAACAGAGTGGGATTAAGAATGGACATATGTTAGCTGACACAGTGTCACTTTGAGGCACAAACAAGACATTCTTAATGCTTTCTGAAGCCACAGTAATCATTCCAGAGATCTTCTCCAGTGTAACACCAGTACTCATTTCACACATTTCTTTATTGCATATCAATGTATTACACCGTCCTGCATCATATTTGCTTGTGTGAAATCTAACACTTGTTCTTTACTAATTTTGGGTTGCTGATTTCCAAAATGATATCCATTTGGCTCTATCACATCACATTTTTTCACAAGTGGCAATTGTAAACATGATCCAGATGTTTTTGCTATATCTGTGGATGCTTCACTGCATCCAAACAGCAACAAAACATAACAGATTTTGTGAAAAAGGCATATTTTGCTTATTTTGGTATGAAATCTGGCGACCAAGACAAGCCATGGCACCTCATTCAGCTTGCCGGGCGTGTGTGGAAAACCTCTGAGCATGGACTAAGGGAAAGAGAAAGAGCTTGGGTTTTGGTATTCCAAGCAGCTGAGTTGCTTGGGTCTAGGCTCAGTGAGAAAAACCTCCTGGCTCCAGGAACCAAATTTCCTTTTTATAGGGATCATGGGAAGGATCTTATTCCATTCTTTGAAATGGATGATGACTTTGTCTTTTGTGTTGATGTTGAAGGTCTTTTGGGTTCAGTGGGTTGTGAGTACGATGCAGATGAGTGGAGACTGTTCACTGACAGTTAAAGCCAGCCTAAAATGTGTCCTACTGCATAATGGCAGTTACTTTGCATCTGTGCCAACTGGTCATTCTGTCCAGTTAAAAGAAACCTATGAAGATATGCAAACTGTGTTGGAGAAGCTGAAATACCATGAGCACAAATGGACCATATGTAGAAAAAGTGGATTCACATTTTGTGACAAAACTAAACATGATTGAATATTGTTATTGGTATTTTGGAGCTCAGCGTCACTGAATTAGGTAATATCAACTATTTTCTGGAAAACAGCGGAAATTTTTTTGTTTTGATGCAGGGCGGTGTTTTCAATATTGCACTGAATTCTTTTAAGACGCCGTCATCCAAGCTTCATTAGATTGAAAGGGAAGTGTCTGTGAGCACCTGTTTCAGGTCAGAGATGTTCTGTGGGTTTCTTCTTCAAGGATTACACTCACTGGCTACTTCATTAGTTATACTTTACTAGTGTCCTTTTACCTTTGGAGCTGCCTTAATTTTTCATGGCATAGCTTCAACAAGGTGCTAGAAATGTTCCTCAGAGATTTTGGTCCAGGGTAGTACGGTGTTGTGGTGGTTAGCACCATTGCCCCACAGCAAGAAGATCCTGGGTTTGAATCCACTGGCCAGCTGGTGCCTTTCTGTGTGGAGTTTGCATGTTCTCCTCATGCTCCAGGTACTTTGGCTTCTTTCCACCCTCCAAAGACATGAATATTAGGTTAATTGGTGATTCTAAATTGGCCATAGGTGTGAATGGGTGTCTGTCCCATTGTGTTAGCCCTGCGATAGTGGCAAACAGGGTGCACCAAGCTTCTCACCCTGTGACAGCTGGGATAATCTCCAACCCAACCACAACCCTGAACTTGAAAAGTGGAAGAAAATGGATGGATGGATTTTGGTCCATATTGACACAATTGCATCACGCAGTTGCTGCAGATTTGTCAGCTAAGAGGCCCAAAGTGTGCCAAGAAAATATCCCCAACACCATTATGCCTGAACCACTGATACAAGGTAGGATGGATCCATGCTTTCATGTTGTTTATGCCAGATTCTGACCCTATCATCTGAATGTTGCAGCAGAAATCGAGATTCATCAGAGAGCCCGTTTGATCTGTAGCCTCAGTTTCCTCTTCTTAGCTGACAGGAGTGGTCTTCATGTGCTGTAGCCCCTCCCTCATTGAACCCCTGCTTCAGGGTTCAATGTGCTGTGCATTCAGAGATGCTCTTCTGCATACCTTGGTTGTTATTTGAGTTACTGTTGCCTTCCTACCAGCTCGAAGCAGTTTGGCCATTCTCCTTTGATATTTTCAATCAGAGAACTGCCGCTCACTGGATATTTTTTCTTTTTCAGACCATTCTCTGTAAACCCTAGAGATGGTTGTGTAGGAAAATCCCAGTAAATCATTAGTTTCTGAAATACTCAGACCAGCCTGTCTGGCACCAACGACCATGCCACGTTCAAAGTCACTTAAATCACCTTTCTTCCCCATTCTGATGCTCAGTTTGAATTTCAGCAGGTTGTCTTGACCATGTCTACATGCCTAAATGCACCGAGTTACTGCAATGTCATTGGCTGATTTGATGTTTGCAGTCGGTGAGCATAGTCCTGCCACTGAGAAACACCCCCATTTCATGATGCTACTACCACCACTTGTTTCACTGTAGCCATGGTATGAGCCAGATGATAAGAAGTGCAGATTTTGAATCGTGAAATTAGTGAATATTTTTTCTTGGGCTCTTACAGTCCTTTAAGTGATGCTTGATACACTCCAGGCAAGAGTTCTCCAGAGAAACATGTAAGACTAAACTCTCAGGACTTTGTCTTTTTGATTCTCTCTTATAACATTTATTATCTTTCGACTCCTTTCACCAACCGCTGGATTATTTATTGATAACAGTTTAAATATCTGCACCATCAAAAACCATTGACAGTGGGGAAATATTTACACACCGGTGTATACATTTCTTTTAAGTTGACTATTAAGTAAATGATTAAACATGATGCTACCTTGTCTTTGACCAGATGTTATTCTATAAATTACATTTAAAACATTTAATTAAGTGGCCATGTTTAAAACATTTCTTCCTCCACTTCCCTCATTTCTCTTGGATGTTAAACCTTGCTCTCCTCTCCCTCCCCTCTGTGCAGCCGTTAATCTGCTGTGTTGCTATTAGCTGGATTGGAATGCATTGAGGTGTTTGGGCCAAACTGCCCTGACACGTTGCAGCACCAGCAGACCGCTAACTGGGGCAGGATCTGGGGGAGTCCTCTGGATCTTTATTTCTCCCGCTTCACCTGTGTGACTTGATTAAACAGCTGCAATGAATCACAGCAAGGATGAATCTGTGCCTTTTGAATATTCCTACTATGACTATTCAGACTGGTACTCGAACAACGCAAAGCCAACAAAACCACCCAAAGAGTGAGTATAAAAAGTTGAAGCAAAGGTGTCAAATAGGGCGGTAAGCATTGACTATTTGTACAAGTTGATTCCTGGTAAATCCACAAGGTCTGAAAAGTGCTGTGCATGTGTGGTGGTTTGACCTGTTTTTATGCTTAATTTGTACAATTTTTTAAATGATGTTGTTTATGTCTTCATTTCCTTTTTGTCACAGAGTTATTTTACCATGTGACCCCACAGCAGATGACAAGCTCTTCCACATATGCATACTATCCATATCAGTAAGTATACTCAAGTAAAAAAAGAATGATTGTGTGAGATGAAGATAGAGACGGGATCATTTAAAGGAAAAATTAGAACCTTTAAACTCTATGCTTAGGGGGACTGGTGGCTCTTAGGCTGTAGGGGTTATTTTGCAGGGTCACTGCAGATTAACAAGGGGGTCACTCTGTGATATACTGAATAGTATGTGTATGTAGTATGTGAATCATATGCTAAGCCTTTCATAGTCAACAGATCTCAGCCTACTGAACAACTATGCGAGATTTTGAAATGATGCATTAGACAGCATTCTCCATCACCACAATCCAAACACCAAATGAGGGATTATCTTTTAGAAGAACAGTGTCTCCAGTAGACATCCACGGACTTGGAGAACCAATACCAAGGTGCACTGACATTGTTCTGGTTGCACATGGTGACCCAACACCGTACTAAGACACTTAATTTTTTTTCCCTTTAATTTGTCACCCACCTAAGTTATATGATGAGTCAGGAAATGTTGGTAACATGCTGACTATAATGAGTTAATTAATTTAAAAGACCAGTAGGATTTAGGCCAATCTATTAGCACAATGGTATATAGTATTTATAGTTATGCTTCATTAGGGTAGGGCAAATAACTAAAAAGGTATCAAAGGAGCCTGCTATATTGCACTGCCTTGTTTCTACAGTGGCCCAGAATGGAAAAAATTGAACACTAGCACTACAGAAGGCCTTTTTTTTGGATCTTGGACAGGAAGGGGTAAAACAGTTGATCGCAACCATAGACTGTATGTCATCACCCGCTGGTTGTGACGCCTTGTTTTCGAAGCCTCGAGCAAGCTTTTTGCAAACAGGCAGAACAAGCGAGGGGCGGCTCTGACTAAAAAGCCGAGGGTGATATGCTCAAACAGCAGGAACACTCCAATCTCAAGATACACCTGCCTGAAAGCATGCCCTGGTTTGTCATTGCTTCTGACTGTGGTGACTGAGACCATAAACTCAACATGAAAGTATTTACTGAGGTTGTGGATCTGGTGAGTTCACTTCCTATACTCCTCCATATAATCTGCTACTTTTTGCAACCGCATGAGTCGCTCCCTGCTGGCCGTTAGAAACAATCCAAGTTTAAGCTACATTGATATGCCTATCAATATCCGGTGAGCACGGAAGCCTAGGGTGCGAGCCTGGGTGGAGCCGCCCCAGGTGCACATCTTGGTGGTAGTGGCAAATATTCATAACTTTTCATCCTATACAGTATATGACTGCAAGTAAGCAGCCTCACTGCTACTAAATCCTGCACACTGGTTTTTTAAATAACACTAACAACAGCTGCACCAGCACATGGTATGTGTAAATATCTCATATCAACAAATTTCTGTGTAGCATCAGTAAACATTTACATTACAACAAAACTAGCTTTGAATGTCAGCAGCTAACATAGCTTGAAGATTTAAACTACACTCCTAAGTAGAACATAAGTGGATGAGAGAGTTTCATGTTCGATCAAATCCTTCAGTGCTTTTTTCATGACTCCATCAGCTGTCTTTGCTTCAGACAGTAATAAAAGTCAATTTAGGGACTTTTACTGTCATTTAGCCTCCACCCAATTACAAGTGAAGGCCACTCTAACTCAGCCAGAAAAATCCTTCTACGGTGTACAGAATGGACATGGCCCAATTTCATTGTTGAGTAAATAATCTGAAATAAACTATAACAGCTGGGTCACTGCTGCTGATCAGGCCTAACAAGGCAATGTAGTCTTTTCTACAAAACAAGGTTATTTATTTGAGGTGCTCCTGACTTATAGGTCACTTCCAGTTATATCTACAAAGCTGTGCTATTTTGTAAAGTTGCAAATTTTAATGAGCTACTGCAGTTGGCAAACCCTATGAATAACCTGAACTGATAAATGTAACCAAATAAAATTTTGCACTGAAATGAAGGAGCCACAGTAAAGCCTTATCATTTAGTGACTTGACAGCAAATTAAGAAAAATGTTTTCATTTCATCAGTTATACCTCAGGATTTCAGTGCACAATAATTCAGTTCAATTTTATTTACACTATATTGCCAAAAGTATTCACTCGTCTGCCTTCACACACACACACGAACTTGAGTGACATCCCATTCTTAATCCATAGGGTTTAATATGATGTCGGCCCACACTTTGCAGCTATAGCAGCTTCAACTCTTCTGGGAGTGTGTTTATGGGAATTTTTGACCATTCTACCAGAAGAGCGTTTGTGAGCTCCGATACTGATGTTGGATGAGAAGGCCTGGCTCACAGTCTCCGCTCTAATTCATACCAAAGGTGTTCTATCGGGTTGAAGTCAGGACTCTGTGCAGGCCAGTCAAGTTCTTCCACACCAAACTCGCTCATCCATGTCTTTATGGACCTTGCTTTGTGCACTGGTGTGCAGTCATGTTGGAACAGGAAGGGGCCATCCCCAAACTGTTCCCACAAAGTTGGGAGCATGAAATTGTCCAAAATGTCTTGGTATGCTGAAGCATTAAGAGTTCCTTTCACTGGAACTAAGGGGCCGAGCCCAACTCCTGAAAAACAACCCCACACCATAATCCCCCCTCCACCAAACTTTACACTTGGCACAATGCAGTCAGACAAGTACTGTTCTCCTGGCAACCGCCAAACCCAGACTCGTCCATCGGATTCCCAGACGGAGAAGCGTGATTCGTCACTCCAGAGAACACGTCTCCACTGCTCTAGAGTCCAGCAGTGGTGTGCTTTACACCACTGCATCCAACTCTTTGCATTGCGCTTGGTGATGTAAGGCTTGAATGCAGCTACTCGGCCATTCCATGAAGCACTCTGCACACTGTTCTTGAGCTAATCTGAAGGCCACATGAAGTTTGGAGGTCTGTAGCTATTGACTCTGCAGAAAGTTGGCGACCTCTGCGCACTTTGCGCCTC
>VUQI01057254.1:3062-18133 GCA_015106735.1 Paratilapia polleni
TCGCTTCAAGCTCACATTCAGGCCTGTGGGACTCAGTCAGGCACTCTCAGCCACGTGATACATGCAGACATTTCTGGATCTCTTGCCCTGCAAAGACACTTTGTATATAGTATATTTAATACTGAACTGTAATATTTTTCATTTTTTTCAATTTTGTATTTCAGTTTATATTTTTACATCTCATAGCAATGCATACACACCTATAAAGCATAAAGTTTTACTTGGTGTTTAATGTTGCACTGTAATAATATTCTTACATATTCTACCTTGTAGTTGCAGTAAACTGTACTGTGAATATTAAAAATAAAAGTAATTCAGATGTGAAGTAGTTTAATGTCACATTGCTCTCCACTGATACCGGTCAGAGGCAGCCACAACGACTTCCGAGTGCTCGAGGTGTAACAGTGGTACTCAGTCAGGATCACACTGTCGCATTTCAACAGCTGGTTTGACTAAAAAAAGAATAAAGATTTTGTTTGCGTTAGCTATGTTGCAGCAGCATTGCAGCTTGTAACCATGTAACAGTTAGATATGTGCTTGAAATGTAACAATAGCACCCATTCAGATCACAGTCACATTTCGAAAGGTGCTTTTAAAAAACAAAAGCATAAAGATTTTTCTTTGACTCTGGCTATGCTCCCATGTAGCTACAGCCAAGATAACTGCCACATCTAAGATGTGTAGCAACAGCCCTATGACATGTAACTACAACAGTTAAATTTGCTATCATGATAACTAGCCAGTATGACAATGCCATGATCACACGAACATATTTTCTGAAATGTTGTTGAAGGTGATGTTTTTTCCTTCATCCAACTGTTACCCAAGCTATGCACTGTTGGCAACACAACCTCCACTCCTCGTTGCTGCTTCCAAGCTAGAAAGCAGAAAAATCGGACTCCATTCCTTAAAAGGCTTCCATTGCGGTCATATGTACGATTGTGTCATTTTACAACACAGCAGCTCACCATTCTTATGAACTTCTAATGTCCACAATTTAACTTTCAAACACAAAAGCAACTTCTATCCCCCATATATTCCAGTATCAACTCAGACTTACACCAGTCAGGCATAACATTATGACCACTGGCAGGCCAAGTGAATAACACTGATTATCTCTTCATCATGGCACCTGTTAGTGGGTCGGATATATTAGGGAGCAAGTGAACATTCTGTCCTCAAAGTTGATGTGTTAGAAGCAGGAAAAATGGGCAAGCGTAAGGATTTGAGCGAGTTTGACAAGGGCCAAATTGTGATGGCTAGACGACTGGGTCAGAGCATCTCCAAAACTGCAGCTCTTGTGGGGAGTTCCCAGTCTGCAGTGGTCAGTATCTATTAAAAGTGGTCCAAGGAAGAAACAGTGATGAACCAGCGACAGGGTCATGGGTGGCCAAGGGTCACTGATGAACGTGGGGAGTGAAGGCTGGCCCGTCTGGTCCGATCCAACAGACGAGCTACTGTAGCTCAAATTGCAGAAGAAGTCAATACTGGTTCTGATAGAAAGGTGACAGAATACACAGTGCATCGCAGTTTGTTGCGTATGGTCAGCAAAAAGGGGACCAACACAATATTAGGCAGGTGGTCATAATGTTATGTCTGATCGTTGTACGTGAATAACAGTCCCATAATGCACTGCGTTGCTGGTCCCAAGCTCTAGTCATACAGATGCTACTTGCTAACTAAGCTTGTTAGTTATGATGAACAGAATCCACTTTCTGGGATTTCCTTACCTGAATGATTGAGCATGCATCAAGACATAAGCTTGTTAGTGTTAGCTGATAACCTTCCACCCATATACAGTATGGATGGAATGCTAAGTTGGACAGTAAGAAGGACGTAGCTACCTGAAGCCCTGTTTTGAAGCCTTGAGACGAGCATTTCCACTGTCGTCATCTTGGTTGCAAAAACACTAGATGTGATTAAAAAAGGGCTGGTCTGACTGTGAACCCACACACTCATTGGCTAATGACTTGTGATGCTAATGCTGAAAGTCAAAACAGAACTTCAAAAACCAGAGGCTGACATCACTGTGGCTATGTCCATCTTTTATATAAAGCTTATGACTTAAACACATGAAATACATTACAATATTTTTATTGTAAAAAACCAATAAGTAAAATGTCTAACATCCTTGGAAATTTTTTTTATTCACCAATTAAAACTGGGGTAAAGAAATTCTGTAACAAAACTTGCAAAAAAAGATGCACTTGGGTTTTACATGCACTTAAGGTAGCCAGAAAGCAACAGTGTTTCCTGTTTATTCATCAGAGTTTACTTAAATAAATTCACTACTTAGATGTGATTTCCACCTGCAGTTGAAGAGACCACCAGAGTGAAGCTTCAGTAAATTAGCTCTAATCACCTTAAACATCTCTCCATACTTGCATGTTGATTGCTTCTTTCCGCTCATCCTCCCCGAACCATTCCCTAGCTTCCCTCTTATCATTTTCCCTTTTGTGGTTACAGCCAAAATCATCGACAAATCATCTCATTACCATGTTCCGTTAATTAGCCTGCCATAGAGTCCTTCTGCTTAGCTGCTACTTGTTTATGGCAGGTCGAGTGTCAAAGGTTGCTAATTATCACAGCATAAAGTTGCCTCCGTGTTCTGGTCTGTTAGTACCATCTCTCTTCCCCTCTGCCTTCTAGCCTTCTGCTTCATCTTTAGTGTTCAATTTAGCTGCGTGTTCACTTCATTTAGAAAAGGACATGAAAATAGAAGCCTCCTCTCATTTTGAAAGCAAGCACCTGAAAATGGAATGATTACACACAGAAGCCTAATGGACTTGGCACAAGCTCAACTGTGAAAGATGGAGCTGAGGTTTGTATGAAGGGTTGTACAATTCTGAAGCTGAGAATGCCTGCATCATATGTCCTCAGCTCAGTCTTCAGTAATTTCTAATACAACTCTGTGTAAAGTAAGAAAACCCAAAGAAGAAAAAGAATCCTATAGAGGATTGAATGCAGGCGCAAGTGGAATTTTATGTAAGCGGTTTTAGGATGCCAACAACCAGTGAAGTTGTAGTTTACATCACCGTGTGTACAGATTTGGCATCTAACCCTTTGGACATAAAATGTCTTCACTTCATTATTTACTAAATATTCAACATATTTTATGAGTGGTTGACTATGCAGATGTCATGTCCATGCACGGTGCTGTCCCAGGCTGTTCTCGTCCCTGGATTGTAAAATTTTATCAAAGCCACTCACCAGTTACTCACAAGGTGTCCTTTGGTTACATTCTAGGGATTATTGAGAATGTCAACATGTCATTTTTCAGTGTGAAGGATTACAATCTTTCAATTCAATTTTATTTATATAGCACCAAATCACAACAACAGTCGCCTCAAGGCCAGTCTTTGCCTGTCTCTAACTAATAGCTGTAAGTGTCTAAACATAACCAGGTTCCTAAACCCAGGCAACACAAACTGTGAAAGCGAAAGTAAAAATCAATTGAAACTAAAAGCCAAGTGGCAAAAAAAAAAAAAAGAAACCAAGTGCACACAAAGGTCCTCTATCTCCTGGCTGATAAACCTGCATCTTATACCACCACCACCCCTGCAGCCTTCTTATGTGGACTTTGTAGGTCTCTAAAATGGGACCATTATCTCTGGGCCACCAATATTGCTGTGGTACCTATGTTGAGGCAACCCAAAAGACATTTGTGTGTAAGGGTGAGAGGCAGACAGCACCTTAAAAAATGGCATTATATGACAGGATGAGAATGCTGTTCATACTTTTAAGCCCCTTCATGCAGTGTATCACTGTTCTTAGATTTTATATAAGTATATAATCTATCCATCAATATACAGTATATACTTTATTTTTTCAAATACATTTTCCAAAAGGTAAAACAAGATGAACAGGTGATTGGTTATGTAAAGATCAGTTGTCAGGTGTCTTAAGACAAGATTTAAAAGCAGAAACTGCATCAGCAAATGGAATGCTAACTTGCTTTGTTCCAAAGCTGAGATGCAAGTAGTGCCAGTGGTCTAACACCCTTTGGCCTTAAACCATTGACTCAGCAGGGTTAACAGAGCAGATCTAAAAGACCCTTTTAGGAAAGTAGAAGTTCACTGATGTACTCAACCATCTGGGCATCTAAAGTCAGGAGTAGAACTTAAAATGGATTCTAATATAAACTGATAATCATTGCAAGGAGGCTGAAACTGGGTCGATGTTAGAAGACCGTCGTCTGCCTACAGAGCACATTTGAGCTTCATCTTGAGCACTGAGGCAAGTCCTTGTAACTCTAGAATATAACATTGCTCTGATTATGAAAACATTCCTCATCTATTAGACATGTGTATAGCACATACAAAGCTTCTTTAAAACGATGCAAACATAATTTTTAAAAATGCTATGCCAAAATACTCCAAACAGCCTCCTGGTCAAGAAATCATCTCATGAATGTCCTCCTCATTAGTACTGGACCAGGACTGATAACTACTGTACAGTACCACTGCAGGTGGCTGAAATTATTCTGTTAGGACTTCTGCCTAATCAATTTGTGCACTTGTCCAGGGGTTCATTTACACTTGAAATAAATATACTGCAAAAAAAAAAAATGTAAAATTAAGGAAACAGTTGAATAATTTGAATGTTTTGGTGTGATTTTGAGTCCAACTCTCAAAGGGTTGATGATTTTGGTTTCCGGTGACTGTTACATTATTTTGTTCTCAACAAATGACAAAGTTTATGTCAGTAAAGATCTTCAACTTGAATATTCCATTCATCAAGATCTGATATGTGATTAAAGTGTTCACTTAATATCCAGATACACTATATGGGCAAAAGTACTTGGCCACCTACAGGAGTTGCTCGGCTAAGGAAACCCATGCCATGAAACTCCCAGTGGACAGTTTTTGTGCTGATGTTAATGCCAGAGAAGGTTTGGAACTCTGCAGTTACTGAGTCAGCAGAGTACTGGAGACTTTTACGCACCATGCATCTCAGCACTTGGCCACCCTGCTTTCTAACGTTACGTGGTCTGTCACTTCGTGGCTGAATTGCTATGATTCATAAACACTTCTACTTTGAAATAATACCACTTACAGCTGATTGTGGAATATCTAGGAGGAAAGAAACTTCATATACTGACTTGTTGCAACGGTGGCCTCCTATTACAGTACCAGGCTCGAATTCAGAGGGCTCTTTAGAACAACCTGTTCTTTCATAAATGTTTGTAAAGACAGACTGCATGGCTAGGTGCTTGATTTTATATACCTGTGGCAATGGGACTGAGAACACCTGAGTTCAGAGACTAACAGGTGCGGCCCAATACTTTTGTCCATGTAGTGTATACTGGGTGGATAAAGAAGTACACATTAGTGCAAGGTGTAAATCACAGACTGTATATCAAAGGTGTTTGTAGCCACCATGACATCACCTATTACTTTCTGGACTCATTTTGAAGCATCAGTTTTAGCATTTTGGGTGTTGCCATGTTGGTTTTCTTGGAGCCAGAAGTGACTATATTTGAACAAAGGAGCAGAGTGACCTAATCAGCTAAGCAGACTGAATGCTAGCTTGCTTGGTTAGCAATCTGCATCCATACACAAAACTGCTAATTAGTTCTGAGTAACACACTAATAAAATGCTAAAATTTCCACCCACGAACACTGAAGCGCTGTCAGATTATTCCATTAAAATGCTCCCAAAGGCACCAACACCACAAATACTATCAAGAGTAGCAAGGCACTCAAGTTAGAGGAGGTGAGGCCTAGCAGACGGCCAGAGCTACAGCTGCCTGTGACCTTGATTATACTTTCCACATCCGCAAGGGTCCACTTATGCCCAAGTGATGTAAATTTCATCATCAGTCTGAGAGAAATGGTTATGACCAGGGAGCTGGTAACTCAGTCGGTCAGTTACTCGGTCAGTTACTTTAATCAGCTGCTTAAATCCATCATTTTCAACTGTGCTTACTGGCATTGTGTATTTTATATCAAAGTAGGCTGTTGCATTCACTGTGTTTCTTTGTTTTTTCTCATAAGGCATGGTACGGGAGAAAGTGTCTGGGACTGTAAAGTCTTACATTGTGCATGCATTGCATTGTACAGGTAAACGGTCAACTGTACACTGTACAAGGATGGCACTGCAAGAGATTCGTGATGTTATCCTGTCTATGTGGAAACATGCTTTTGACACAGTTTGCAGTGAACGCTGCTCTGCTCATTGTCGGACTTTAAATAACGAAAATATCTCCAGGCTACCGAATTCCTTTGACTCCTCTTTTCAACAGTGTCCTCGTCTTCTGAGCCTTGGGCTGTGCCCGTTGGGGTGTCACGTTCGAGCTGTCGCTCAAGTTTTTGTTAACATTTTCTATTGTTGTTTTGTCTTTTATATCGCTCACACTCCTAATGTACTGATGTGTACAGCTGCAGTAGCCAAACATTAGCTCATGTGCTGCTGCCGGATGCTCCTCCTACACTGTCTGCGTCAACGTTGATTGGTTCAATGTGTTATTTCACAATATTTATCTTTATCGTTTTACTGCCCAGCCCTACATGCGCTTCAGGCGTCAGACTACAGAGAACAGGAATGACTACTCGGCCGTCGTGTCTCCAGCTGTCTGTGTGTGTCCACAACAGAGTATAATCAAGCCTTAAGTAGGCACAGCTGCCAATCAAACTGCCCATGCCACTAACTTTTAGCCTTAAATGAATCTAAGTTATAAAGTTATAAAAGTACAGTGAGTTATAAAAAAATCACTCACTGTACAGCTGTAATGAAAGTAACCCTTTAACAGATGCTAACATTTTTCTGTTAAGTTGGGAATATTTATATGGGAGTCTAACATGAGAGCTGACTTGCACTTGGAGTCAGCCTCCAAGTGCAAGTGGCTACTCCAGGAACTGCAGTTTTTGGCACTCCGCGTTGCCTTTATTTTTCAGCTCCCTAGATTGATCCCTGTTGTAAATGAATAAATTCACCTTTTCCTGCTATTAGAAGCATTACCAAGCATTACCAATTTAACCAGTATTAATTTTAAAGCCTATAATGCCCATGTATGGCATTGCAACTCTTCTCCTGGGATCTGTTTTGGCAGCTGTTACTCAAAAAAAGACACCCATTACCTTTTTAAAAAGTAATGCATTATTTATTCCCTGCAGACTGTCACATAATTACCAGTTAACTGTATAAACCTTAGACTTCAGTTGCACACAATGATGCAGTCCCCTGTCCTAATGAGGGCACACACAAGCTCTTTCTTTTAGCATATAAGTATTGACACAAAACCGAGATCAAAGCTGAAAACCAGCCTAAAGAGCACTTCACAGAAAAATGAAGGCTACAGTGCTCCAAGCCTGACTGCTTATCACTGCTTCTGTTGAAATTCAAGCTTTGGCTCAGAAACCTGCTCTCCCAGATAATGTAATGATCCACTGTTTTTTTGTTAGCTCCCAGTTTTAATAATTTTATTTTGGCTTTTGATAACTCATGTCATGAACCCTTTAAAATCTGACTTAGCCACTGACCTCAAAATTATTATGTAAACTATGGCAGTATTTATTTTCTACTGCAGTGTTTTGCATTGATAATTAAACCAATTTCCACAAGAGTGCTCCAGCAGTTATCTTTGGATAAAATAAATGGAACTTGCTTCTGTAATGAGATTGTCCCAAATACCTCTCCACACCTAGCAGCCCTATAGCAGATGGAAATGCAAAGGTCACTGGGTGATATGTCATAATAAATGTATTCGCACACAGGTCACATGTTATTATCAGGTGTGAATGAAGGTCAGTGAGTCCCCACCTCAGTTCATAACCAGACCCTGTTCCTGGCTACACAACTGCCCTTCATTCCTCATCAGTCTTAATATTTAACAGCTCCACTACAGTTGTATGCAGTCTCTGACTACCTTCAAGCTTTCACATTTAATCCTCAAGTCTGAGCTTACCTGACCACATAAAGGCAGCGTTTATCCCTATCTGCCAAGTTTTCTTAGATGCATTTTTTGCCCAGTCTGTTACACCTTGTACTCATCCTTCCCCTCACTGCGACACTTTTGCGCTGACAGAAACTGACCACATATTGCAGCTACGGCACTAACAGGCAAATTTGTAAGGTCAGTTATCCCCCGTGACTCCATTTTAATGGGATGTAAAGCGAACAAAACCCTCTATCAGATTGTGTTAGACCATCAGATCTCATCAGTCCAGAACAGCCACAGTTCTCCCGGTGTTACTTTTTGATGAGGTGCTATAAATGAAACCTTATGCCACCCTGTTCTTCACTTCATCTATTGCTTTACTTCATTTCCCATAATTCTTTTCATTATTCAATTTGGATCACAGGCATGGAATATGTATATCAAGATGGCTTTACTTTTATAGTGTACATAAAAGTGCTGATCACTATTAAAAAACTGAAACAGAATGTAAAGGACTTTCTCACATCCTGGGACAAAGAAGAGATATGAAGACACAGGATCAGCGTATATGTGACATTTATGGTTTTTGGCTGGTTGTTTTCTTAGTTTTTGGATTGCCTTTGTGTTTTCTTTTTCCCTGTGCTTCCTTTATATGTGTCTGCTTGTTTGTCTGTGCTATTAGTCTCTCTCCTTTAGTTTACTTCATCTCTTATTTTGAAGATTAGTTCCTCAGTGGCTTTCAGTGCCTTTGGCTACGTCCACACGTACAGGGGTATTTTTTAAAACAGAGATTTTCTGCTTTCGTTTTGAAAAATATCTCCATCCACATGAAAACGTAAAAAACAATGTCAAGTGCTGTCAAGAGCATGCCAAAGCAATAGGTGGTGATATACGCTAACCATATAGAAACGCTGGTGAACCAGAGGCCTGCAAACAATATCACAGCACACAGTCTGACATCAAAAAAGGAGATAAAGTCACAGACACATTGCAATTCAAAATCTGTGTACATGTGGACAGGGCCTTCACTTCCCTACTTTGTTCTTTTTCCTGCCCTCATTATTGAGTTGGTTGAGTTCACCTGTGCCTTATTATGCCAAGAGCTAGTGTGTATATATCAGGGCTTTTCAAACTAACTTTTTAAAGGACATGCTCATTGGCTAATGACTTGTCAATCACAAGTCATTAGCCAATGAGTGTGTTGTTTCAGTGAGATCTGCCACACACTGATTTGAAACTCTAGTTTCAAATCACCAAGATGGCAACGGTGAAAATGCTAATCTGAAGACTTCAAAATGGGACAAACCAATCGGTGGCATCACGGTGGCTACATTCATCTTTTGTACCATCCCACAATTTGAGAACCACTGGTGTGTTTTCACCCATAAACTGTATGTAAAAGATGGATGTCGAATCGCTCATTTGTTTTGGACTCTACATTTTGAAGCATCAACATTAGTGTTTTGGCCACCACCATACTGTTTTTTTTGTTTGTTTGTTTGTGTGTTTGTTGTTGTTTATGTTTTTTTTTACCATCTTTGAAGAAGAGGGTGGAGTGCTAAGTTTTTAGCTAACACTAGCAAAGTTGATTAGCAAGCTGGATTAATAAACTATATGGGTACAAAGCAGAGACACAAATACCTGCTAACTGGTGCTAAGTAACAGTCTAATAAAATCCTAGATTTCTTCTTGGACAGACTCTACCACACAGCAAGCTATAGTTTTTAAACATATAATTCCATTAAAAAAGGCTTTAAAAGGCAACAAGACAAACATGATTAGGAGGTCCAGTTCAGTGATTGGAATTAGAGGTGAAGCCTAGTCAACAACAATTGATTACAACTCCCTGTATCAGCACACCTGTCAATCAAAGCAGATGTACCCCCAACTCTAAGCCTACCACTAACGAAACAGTTGAGTTTTTAAAAAAAAAAATCATACAGTTATTATGTAGTGGGGAAACTGTCCATTGCGTCCTCATCAAGCGTTTTAATGCTGTAAAGTCGGGCATTTTAAGATTTGAGTCTGGGGGAACTGATTCACTTTAAGTCGAACATCAAGGGGAAGTCTTTGTCAGGCTATCATCTAATTTTCCTCCCATTCCCATTCCTCCCCTGTTGGTTCCCTGCATTTGGTTTATTGGGTTAATTTATGGGTTAATATTTGTTAATTTATTAATTTTTATTTTTTTTTCACATTTGTTCATCCTAAGTTCTCATTAAATCTTATTATTTTACTTCCTGCCTTGAGTCTCCTGCTGTCAGCAATTGGGCCCACATAAAAGCTTTGCAACCAACATGACACACTCATGGAAATTACAGTAAGAGACGTCTAACAACCACAGATGGTGACTGATAACATCAGCAGGCAACTAAAATAGTGCCTTTATGGAAAGAACAGAACAGCTGTGAGGGATTATCAAAAAGTAATGTTAAAATACTGTGAATGCATTGCTGTAAGTGTAGCTACCTCTTCATTCTGAGTGATCAAAGATACTCTTGGGAGTGTTTTTAGGATTCAGTCACCATTCAGTATCCACCACCAGGGGGGCGTGAGTGTATAATTACCTGAATGAAAAGCAGGTTCTGGGTTTGTGTACTGTGGTAAGCTGCTAAAAGTCAGCAGGAAACCACTGCACTTCAGATAAATAAGTGTAAAATCTGAGTGGTGTGCAGCTGCCAAGGGATAATGCCAGATTCAGCATCATGATGCTCTCTGTAGGAGTTAAATGGCTCAAGCTGTCAAAAACGGATTCAGCTGGTAATCCTGTCCAGACTAGCTTAATGTTACACATTAACACTAGTTAAGGAGCTTTAGACTGTACTATAGGGTCAAAATATATTTTAAAAATCGCTGATTACTGAAAGACAGGGACGTTTCAGGACATTTGCCCTTGTCAATGGAGGGCGGTGACTCAAAAATAGGAGCAAAAAAAAGGAGCAAAATAAACCCATGACATCATGTTATTTTGCACTACCCATCTCTTTCTTTTTTTTTATTCAATGTAAAATTAGATAATAAATCAGCGACTGGCCAGATTGATCAAAAATCTTCACTGAGGGCTCTGGAAAGAAATGACATGAATAATGATTCATTAGATGCCCATCAGTCAAGCAAGGATTGACAGCCTCCAGTACTTACTGGCATTCACTCACTATTCATGTTGGGAGATTATCTTGATAGCTGCTGTAAGGCCTGAGTAAGGAGTAAGAGAAAAGTAAAGGCTGTCAGAATAAGTCAAGTCAGTAAAATATCAGTGGAAATGAAAATACCGTCCCTGTTGTGCAAACCATGCAGCGGTTTATTGCCCGCACCACTCTCAAGTCCTGAATAGGCTAAAGAAAGGAACTTACAAGGCCGTGTGTTTGTCCTACACACAGCTCTGCAGACCGTCATCTACATGTTGTAGCTATGTATTGTCACCAGGGGACAGTGTGAAAAATATGTGTAACAACCGGTTTGTGGGCTACTCTTTGTATGCTTGTATGTAAGGACTAGTAACATCACAAAGTGAAACCAAGTGTCAAAAACAAGGCAACAATTGTAGTGCGTCATATGTTGCTTTTCTGAAATTGTATTATTTTTTCTGGATTCTTCCTCTTCATGGTGAACTCCCTTCCCTGTTCAGGCGCACTTTTCAACCAATTGGAATTCAACCTATGCACAGCATCATTCATAGCGGTGCACAGGCATTTAAATAAAAAAAAATTAAGTTGCACAGAGTAGCACGCCTTTTACTTTCTTACATACTTACAGATTTATTGATAACCAATAGATTAATAACATCAACAGGTTAATATTAAAGCCACAAAAAAAAAAAAGATATAGGTTAAATAATTAAGTGACTGACACTTGGAGCTGACTTTATGTCATGGTCCTGGGTCTTTGACCCAGTGTTTTGAGTTTAGATTTTGAAATTTTTGTTATTGTTTAATATTTTCTGGTTATGGTCTATTTATTGCTTATGGAGTTTTTGAGTTTTCTATTCTTTTACTTTCAGCAGATATTTCTGGGATGGGTTTTGTTATGTTTATATTCTCAGGTTTTTCCTAATTTTTAGTTTAGCTATCTGGGTTTCTGTTCGTTATAGTTAGTATTGCATTCCTTCGTTCAGTTTATCCTGCCTCCCCTGTTTTTCCCGTGTCTTGTTAAGTCTCCGTCACCATGTTAGATTTTCCCATGTTTAGTTATTTCCTGTTTTATATTGGTAGTCTCTCATCCCTTGTGCTTTGTATTTAATTTTGCTTCCTTTGTCTGGTCAACCTTTATTAGTTTCGGCTGTGTCCTGTTTTCCCCACCTGTTTCCACTCCCCTTGATTGCTCTGCTGTGTACATATAGTGCTGTCCTTCCTTTTGTCCTTTGGTCCTTTGTCAGAGTGTCTGTATATCTTTCCTGCCAGCCTTGGACTTTGTGCTTTTCAGCCAAGAATAAAGATTTATGTCTGTTTACTCCAGTCTGCATTTGGGTCAGTCACTCCTGATGCTTTAAGTGCTCACTTAGGTTTTGGACTTGCATTTTTGCACTTGTACTGTCTCTAGTGATGGCAGAAAAGGAATGTTCAAGAGATCGAATCATTTGGAACAATTGATTCAGAAAAAGATTAGATCTTTTGGAACATTCGAAACATCTCACCACAGTGACATCTGGTGGCCAAATAAATGTGTGATTTTATAATATTACACTCAATAAATAGTGGGATGTTTTCTTGTGTTTAGTGTCTTTTTGTCTCTTGTAAATTTTTGTGTAGTATTTCATTTATTATTTCATTTGGAAACAAGATAACAAGATCACCACGTATTCACTTGTGTTTCACTGAATTTGATTTCTGAAGCAGGGCAAAACAACTGTGACGTTTCAGAACAGTTGGTTACGTAATGGAACGCGATTATGGAACAGACACGTGGCATCCTCCTCTTGATACAGACCTCGGAACAATGCTTCGAATCAAAAGTTCCACATAGGTTTCGGTACGTACTGAAACACTTTTTCGATTTTGCCATCACTAACTGTCTCTGTGAATGCTGGTAACATTTCAGTCCAGTGGTGGACAAATTATCCAAACTAGTCCGGACATCACACAAACTTTGACGCATTCTTTCAGCTTGCTTGTACCGCTGATCAGTGCACTTGGAGAGAAAGCTCTTCCTCATGGAGTGCCCACAGTGCCAGACATCTGGGTTCACTTACGCACACACGGCGACTGGATGCGTGTGCTTTATTTTTATCCGACACAGTGGATGCCCAGGAGTTCATAATAATCCAAAAGATTTTTGACTATGCCCATAAGCAATGAAAACGATGGAAAATCTTTAAGTGTTGTGCTGACTAATGCAAGTAGCTAGTGTTTGATTTAAAAAAAAAAAAAGTCATAAAAAGACTTGGAGTGTGTTGTAAAAGGCCAAAATAACACACAATTTGTTAGTGACGTTTCACAGTTTGTATATCATTTATTTTCTGAATTCTATTTACTGCGAGGTCATCACACTCATGTACAATACAGTGGTTGAGAACTGAAGATGAAATTTGGAAACCAACATGTCGTCGGTTTTGAATTCTTGATCTCACTCTGGATCCCACTGGAGCATCTCTTTATGTGTCTTGGTTAATCACAGATTGTGGAGGAGAGCAAGAGCCCATCCTCCTCTACCCCCACCACCACTTCACAGCTGCTACGCTTCTCTGCATGTGTCGTCGTTGAACCTTTCCTTCATTGTCCGATACGGATTTTTAAACAAGTGCAATACAGTATGTAATAAATGGTGGGGTTTATGGTGACTTTTTTGTGCCATGTGGTGGTACTGAGAACACTTAAACTTGCCTCTTAGTGATAGGCAATTGAGCCTTTCCAGAGTGGGCCTCTTCAGTATGAGAAAATTGAGGGGACCAGTATTATTTCTTCAAGGATTTGAACACATGCCACCCTCATATGACAGTGTTTATATTTAGAAAATGTTATTCAGATCTTTGGCACTGCAAAAGAAACATGGATGTACCTTTATTTTTAATTACTTGTAATTAAAAACATCAACACATTTGGTGTTCTGGAGAGCAGTTTTATCTCTGGCTGTGCAGATGTGCTCAATCAGTGAACAAATCTGTAAAAATCTGAAGCAGATGAAAAATGACATCTGCTTCAAATTAACACTCAATGATGAAGCCAATTGGCTGTCTCCAAACAAACTTTCAAATATGGATGAAGACTTAAATACAGCTTTATTTTTCTGTCATGTTTTATGGCTAGAAATGAAAAGACAACAAAATACCCACACCCTCGCTACTAAATATTCCACACTCAGCTGTTAATGGTATTATAACAAAGTGGAAGTGATTGGGAACGACAGCAACTCAGCCACAAAGTGGTAGGCCATGTAAAATCACATAGTGCACAGAGGTTGCCAACTTTCTGCAGAGTCAATAGCTACAGACCTCCAAACTTCATGTGGTCTTCAGATTAGCTCAAGAACAGTGCATAGAGAGCTTCATGGAATGGGTTTCCATGGCCGAGCAGCTGCATCCAAGCCTTACATCACCAAGTGCAATGCAAAGTGACGGATGCAGTGGTGTAAAGCACGCCACCACTGGACTCTAGAGCAGTGGAGACATGCCCTCTGGAGTGAGGAATCACGCTTCTCCGTCTGGCAATCCGATGGACGAGTCTGGGTTTGGTGGTTGCCAGGAGAACGGTACTTGTCTGACTGCATTGGGCCAAGTGTAAAGTTTGGTGGAGGGGGGATTATGGTGTGGGGTTGTTTCTCAGGAGTTGGGCTCGGCCCCTTAGTTCCAGTGAAAGGAACTCTTAATGCTTCAACATACCAAAAAATATTGGACAATTTCATGCTCCCAACTTTGTGGGAACAGTTTGGGGATGGCCCCTTCCTGTTCCAACATGACTGCGCACCAGTGCACAAAGCAAGGTCCATAAAGACATGGATGAGTGAGTTTGGTGTGGAAGAACTTGACTGGACAGAGTCCTGCACAGAGTCCTGACTTCAACCCGACAGAACACCTTTGGGATGAATTAGAGTGGACACTGCGAGCCAGGCCTTCTTGTCCAACATCAGTGTCTGACCTCACAAATGCTTTTCTGGAAGATTGATCAAAAATCCTATAAACACACTCCTAAACCTTGTGGAAAGCCTTCCCAGAAGAGTTGAAGCTGTTATTGTCATATGTTATGGAATGTGCAGGCGT
>VUQI01057255.1:0-35350 GCA_015106735.1 Paratilapia polleni
AATCCGATGGATGAGTCTGGGTTTGGCGGTTGCCAGGAGAACGGTACTTGTCTGACTGCATTGTGCCAAGTGTAAAGTGTGGTGGAGGGGGGATTATGGTGTGGGGTTGTTTTTCAGGAGTTGGGCTCGGCCCCTTAGTTCCAGTGAGAGGAACTCTTAATGCTTCAGCATACCAAGACATTTTGGACAATTTCATGCTCCCAAATTTGTGGGAACAGTTCGGGGATGGCCCCTTCCTGTTCCAACATGACTGAGCACCAGGGCACAAAGCAAGGTCCATAAAGACATTTGGTGTGGAAGAACTTGACTGACCTGCACAGAGTCCTGACCTCAACCCGATAGAACACCTTTGGGATGAATTAGAGTGGAGACTGCGAGCCAGGCCTTCTCATCCAACATCAGTGTCTGACCTCACAAATGCGCTTCTGGAAGAATGGTCAAAAATTCCCATAAACACACTCCTAAACCTTGTGGAAATCCTTCCCAGAAGAGTTGAAGCTGTTATAGCTGCAAAGGGTGGGCCGACATCATATTAAACCCTATGGATTAAGAATGGGATGTCACTCAAGTTCATATGAAGGCAGACGAGCGAATACTTTTGGCAATATAGTGTATAAAAACTTCCAGAACCACTGCACTGTGTACATGTATGTAATTAGTTAGAATCATAAACTGTATATAAAAGATGCCCAGCATTCATGACATCACACGTTGTTTAAAGAAGTCCCATTATGAAGCCTCAAGCTGAGCTCTTTCACCGTCGTCACCTTGGTGTTTTCAGACTGGACATGATGAGTGAGGGGCGGTTCTGACTGAAAAACCAAGAATAACTGCATGCTCACAGGGTAAGCAGTCACAAGGTAGGCCAGCCGCAGAGCATACCCTGATTAATCCTCTTTCTGGACAAAATCAGGGGCAGTAAGACTTAAAACTAGCGATTGAGATCATAAAATCATCATGAAAATGTTTGCTGAGCTAAAAGGAGCTAAAAGGCCTTCTGGACTTCTTTTTGCAGGCAGAGGATTCGCCCCCTGCTGGCCATTAGAAAGAATACAAGTGTAAGGCCCTTCTGCATTGACTTCACCTTTCAGACCCTGAAGCTACAAACATCTTTTACACACTGTTATCACCCAATAGATCATCACTTATTGATTTGTTTTGCTTTCAGTCATTTACAATATAAACATTTTAGATACCAAACTACTACAAACATCATACAAGCCCACGTAAACACAGCAAGACCATGCAGAGTTTATAAACAGGTCTCAGTCTGGTTCAAACAGAGGACCTTGTTGGTTTTAGGCCATATTGCTAACTTAAGGCGACCATGCTGCTGTTTCTCAGCTGGTTGCCGAGGCAACCAAGAAGAGAGGAGTTTTGGCTTATCTTAGTGGACCACAGCAGTTTTCCTCCCCTGCATCTCAGCCCTCTTTCTTCTCTCTTCTCAGCGACTGGGGCAGCTGGTGGGAGGCGGTGGGAGGCGGTGGGTGTCGTGTAGCTTAGCAACTCCCTCAGTGGATGGCGATTGATATGCAGCTTTGTTCAAGTGTCTCTCTCTCTGAGCCAGAGAGGGGGATGCCTGAACAAAGCAGGCCTTATTGAAGCTTCCCCTCCTCCTTCTCTTTGCCCAGGCACAGCGACGTGGGAGGACAAATATTTCAGCTCAAAGGAACCGAGACTCAACTTACAGCAGAGGTTGTTAAAGTGAAACTCAGAGACGGCAAACATCTGTGAAGGGCCTCCAGGTGTCCTCAGCGAAATGAAAGCTTTAAGCCTTCAAAGTGAAGTTGCATATGTACTCCAGACTTCTTAATTCACTTCAAAAAAAAATCACCCCTCTAAAGTCAGTAGCAGCATTTTTTTTGTGTCTTTGGTTCTAATACAGACACTTGGGGTCCGTGATATTAAAATACTGGGTTATGTGAACCTCCACGTCTCCATTCAGCTCCCTGTCTGTTGTGTTGGTTTCTTAGGTGCTTCTTCTTTTAAAACTTTCACAGAGATACCTGTTCCCTACAAGACTGATTTTAACAACCTTGAAATTATATATACAGTCAGTACCACCGTGAAATCACTAATCTGTGTTTAATCAGTTTCACAGCAAAGAAAAAAAAGGCAAAAACTGAATAAAATAAACACCAGTAACAAGCATGGACCCTACCTGGCTCACATTTCCACCAAAATAAGGCCTTGAGACACTTTCCTGTTCTCTTGTCCAGGAGGACAAACTATAAGCCAGCTCAAGTCCAAATAGAGCTGCCAGATTTGGATCAAGTTTAAGGATGTGATTTTTTTATTTCTTATTTTTTTAACAAACACAAAGATGCTCATCAGTTGGTTTTATCTTTTCCAAAAGTCTCACGAAAAACCAAAAGAAAAATGTAAAAGTAACTCTAAGCTTAAACATTTAGCCACCCTACCTGGCCCAGATTTCCAAACAAGTAGAGCTACGAGACACTTGGCACAATCACCTGTTCTGGTCAAGGAGGACAAACTATAAGCCACCTTCAACTCAAATACAGCTACCAGACTTGGCTCAGCTTTAGGAGTGGGGTCTGATTTTGATTCAGCTCCGGTTTTAAAGAGGACCTCTTATGCTTTTCCTTACTTTCTGTCATATACAGTATATACTGTTACAACGGTGAATGCTCAAACTGAACATGGCCAAAGTTTCAAATAACGAGGTCAGTGTACGTACAGGTAATCCCTGTGAGCCAAACACTCAGGCTTCACACTGCTCTAAATGCTCAGTTTCAGGAAGTTTTTTCATTTCCCTAATGTTGTTATCTTAGTTCTGACTGTGAGCTCAGAAGCTCCAGCTACCTTCTGTTCAAACATTCTGTTTGCAAGGGGGAGCCAATCAGAAGAAAGATGGTTTAAAAGGCGGGTGGACTTGAAGTGAGAGGAGCTTAAGCAGCTTGTTTCAGGCAGCAGGTCCAGTATAACATAAATAAAGAATATTTTCTGAATCATGCAAAATTACTCCAATAGCATCCACAGATAAAAATATGGAGCTGGAGATGAGAATAATAAGTTTTCTTTATGAACTTAACCAAGAACCAGACCAACTAATCCTTCAGCAGTCTGTCATTTCAAGGTGTCTTTAGATGGTGCTCTGTTGCTATTCACAAAGTGTCCTCTAAATCATAAAACTGGCCTATTTGTGGTTTGCTTAAAGTTCCTATAGCTGAAACTTTACAGAGAGCACTTTAAAGGATTGTTCTGGATTTTATAATTTACTCAGATAATAAATTTTGTGTGAGTTATGTGCAAGCAGTTAAAGGGGGCCTATTATTTCCAGCTCCTTATTTTTATTCTTGGACTCTAGAGGAGCTTTGCATGATTGATATTTCAAAATATTCCTTATTTATCTTATACTGGACCTTGGTGCAGCCCCCATTTTGCCTACTGTCTGAAACAAGCCGTATAGCTCCTCTTCCAGTCTGAAACTGAGATTTTACCCTGAGCTCATTATTTGAAACTTCAACATCTACTATATCATCAACTGTATCTTATTTGCTGTTAAAGTTCTGTAATTTTAAAAAATGTAATAAGCAGGTATTGCATCAGGAAGCTGCTGGCTTTGCACAAAGAAAAAATATTTGTTTATTGAACAGGTGCAGAAAAATCATTACTTTTAATGCCTGGAGCACACAGGTTGAGGACAGAAGATGCATATTTTGATCCATGTAATGTGTGCAAAAGACAGTGGATATGGTATATTATTTTGCAGTACAACATAATGTATAGATCAAGGTTTGCATTTGCCCTGAACTTTGAATCAGTCCTGTCAACAGAATTGACCTATTGACACAGGGTGTAACAGGTTGATAGATGTGTATGATATAAATCAAAAAAATATGATCACGCTAAATTATAATTTTACAGGCCACAAACATATCTTGATCTACATATTATCATTTCATCAGAGGTGCTCAGGATATGATCTCACATGCAGTACATCAAGATATTAGGAACAACAAATATTATGAACAAATGAAGAAACATATGGATTAAAATTTAAAATCTGTGCATCAGATTCAGTGTTGTGAATACCTGATAAGATCTTTAAGGATCATTCTGGCTGTTCTACAGTGTCTGCACAGTGCTGTAGACATTTTCTACTGGAGGAGAAGCATGACAAACTTTTTTAGGTCAACATTTTAAAAAGGAGAAAACAGGCTGAGAAAGTCTTTAAAATACTTGGACGGAAAATACTTGGGAAAGCGAGGAATTCCTATCTGTTCTCCTAAGCAACTGGTCACAGAGTGACTGTGTTCATTATGGCTGCTCAAACTCAAAGGCCAACAGTTATTGTGAAGCCGTGACCTTCAATAATTGAATAATGACAAAAAGGAGAGTCACAGTCAGGCATGAAGAGCTTTCTGAGTCTGTGGGTGTTGGAAACACTGCGCAGAAGCATTCCTTCCAGTGGACATCAGCGTAAACATGAGCAATCTCCCGCTTTTCCTAAACAAAATGAATCCAAACAACAATCTTCCAAAGAGTTCAGATGTTCATTAAATATAATGCAATTTCACAACCAAAAACCTTCCTCTTGTCTCTCTGTCTTCTGGGCTGTTTTCCTTCTATGTTTAAAAAGTAAAATGTCATCCTTTGCTTTTGTTTGCTTTTGGTTCTCTCCCTCTATTTTTCACTGATTTTTTTTTCATACTTGTAAGTTAGTTCCACAGACTTTGTAGTTTTTAAACAAATATCACTTAAGCAGGAGGAAAGCTACTTTCCATGCTGGAGATATACAGGTTTTAGACTGTAATTAGTATTTCCAGCAGGATTGCGTATGTGGTGGGTAGACAAAGTACAGTCTGTACATGTAAACTGATGCAGAAAAGTGACCAACTGTGTTTTCATTAGTTTTGGACAGGAGAGCTCTATGATATAGAAGAATAAGAGTTTAGCTCAGTTCATTTTTTTTTATCCTTTTAAATTGAATTTTTAACATGGCAGGAGTTACATATGTTCGCACTAATCAGTGTGTTAGTCTAAGGTGTGTACTCACTGAGTATGAGCTACAGCACATGCTGATTTCCAGTTTTTCATTTTCCAAATCTTTGTTCCATGCATTTAGCTTAAATTGTAAACCATGATGTGCAGAATGTAAACAAATGATAAAATTACGATATAAAATGACCTTATTTATTTACTGACTGACTGTCTTTGCTCCAAAGTGCTATTTCTGCTGTCACTATAAGCACTCAAAACAAAGGCATTAAATCTTACAAGTTTTATCTGTTGAACGGATTGTGTAACAATAACTAAGCCCATTTCTCTTCATTCATGATGTCATTAATGGAAAAAAAATGGATTGTTTTGTGACATCAGATACAGCTTCCATAAACAGCTCTGCTGTTCTGTTTGTGTAGGTCAGATACTAAAAAATACACTGAGCAGGAATTATTCACAGGTGAACTTTTTTCAAAATGTATTTTATTAAACCACAAATAATAAAACAAGTAAAAAAGGTCAAACTTTAGTTTCACATTTCTTCATGATTTTGATTGATCCCATTGCTAACCTGCTGTCTGCACCACCTGTACTTCATGTGTGTACCTGCTGTGTACTACTTATTTAATGACTCCTGTGCAGACAGTTGAAATCAGCCATATATGAGCCAAGTGTAGGACAAACCACAGTAAAAACATATTAAAAAAAAAAAAAAAGTTCACAAACATCAGTCTGCTGGCAGCTGTGCAGTATTTCTTCATTTTCAGTTAAAATGTCTTCCAAAAAATCTCCCTAACTCAAATGATCCAGTGTTTCTCTTTTATACAGTACTTCAAAAATATGATGCAAATATCCTGCACGAGAATTATGCAATTATGAATAACTATGACATGTACATTTTAGCTTAAAAAGATGACAAATCATTCAATAATGGATTTAAATCCATCTATAACATGGTCCATAGCCTGAATAATTATCTAATCTAGTCTGACAAACTTCTGCTCTACAGTGGCTCTACCCAATCAGTTTATACAGACTGAACTTAAAGGATGATTTATTACAACTTGGATGTTATTTTAATATTTTTTGTCCATAAATTTCACCAGCATATCTATCTACCCATCTATCTATCTCTCTCTCTCTATATATATATATATATAATGTATTGGGACACCTGGACATTTGCTTTGATACTGTATGTAGAATTTGACTGGAAGATCTTTCTACAAGATTTCAGACCATTGCTGCAGGGATTTTCTCCCATTCAGCCCCGACAGCATTGCTACAAAGATGAAAGTAGGAATGGATATTATTAAGATTTTATTTATAGCAGTGCCTTTATTGATTTTGCTTAGGTCTTATTCTTCATCAGTTCCATAAGTAAAGTTGGCCTAAACAGATTTTCAGCAACTGTAGAAAAAGATCTGCATATTACTCAGGTGTGCAAAAGGTAAAAAAAAACAAAAAACAATGGCAGCACTGATAGTGTGAATTGATAAGGTTGAAGGCATATAACTGAGATGAAGTAGACAATTTGGAACCAGTTTACAACTGATCCCCGAGACTCATTTCTAGTGGGAAGCACAATTACTAAGATATGCCTTCAATAGACCTAACAGATGTAGGTTAAAATCACAAAAACAGACTGAAACACAGCTGTCCTGATACTTTTGGCCATGCAGTATAATATGGATAATGTGCCGGTTTGTTTCCAAACTTACTTATTATTATTACTTATTTCCCTTCCTCGCAGCTGTGTTCCCAGACCTTAGCTCCATAAAATCAAGCACAGCACGAGTTCAGGGACATCAGCTGATCTCAATAACAAACTTACATCCGCTGATGGTTCAGCTAATATCCTTCTATATATCCAATTGGCTATCTCATATGGGGCACACTATTTAAGTTGATTTAACGTGCTCACAGCTACTGTGCCCCGTGCAAGCCACTTTGTAACCCAACTACACCCTAGGTCCTACTTTCATGCTATATCTGACTTAATAATGTCATATCTGTTGTTATTGATGGAGGCCCCAGAAAAGAGCCATGGTGTCAAATGATAATTATTGCAGATGGAAAGAGTATCCTTCTTCTGACCATAGTGGTTCTGACTGAAATGTTATTTAGAAAAATGTTGGACAAAATTACCAAAATAAGAACCAAGTTGTATTAAACCCAAATGACCCTTGAAAGTGGTTTACAAACAATTCTGAACCTCAGCAGGGCGTCCCGATAGCTGCTGAAGAGTCTTTTGCTCTCTCGTGGACTGCTGGTTCTGTCGGCAACAGGCTCTTCATGGGCTCCTCCTTGCTGGAAGGAAACAGGGAGGATGGTGAAGGAGATGTGGGTGAGGAGAGGGTGGAGGTCGCAGCAGTTGAGGCAGAGGAGGATGAAGAGGAGTTGCCGTCAGGGAGGCACTCTTCACAGCAGCAGCAGCAGCAGTCCATGAAGGCCTGGCCCAGCGAGCGACACAGGCACAGCAGCATCACCGGCGTCGCAGAGCAACGCACGAACAGCAGGAACTGTCCGATCAGACCCAGCGCCGGCAGAACCAGAGCCGGAAGCGCGGCGGTCACTGGGACAGAGATGTACGCCAGGGTGATGTTGCAAATGCTCTCTGGCAGGTTGCACGTGACGTACAAGACAGTAAGTGCCATCACAGTGGAGCGTAGCCTCTGCTCCCTCACATGCTGCTTTTTCTTTGTCGAAGAGGATGATGAAGATGAGGAGGGGCATCTGCCAGTCACCTTGTCACTGCTGGGTTTCTGTGCCAGTCGCTGTGCCAACACCTGCTTTGTCACCAAGTCACAGGCGAGTGTGAAGAGCAGCGGCAAACAAAGGTAGCACCCAAAGAACCACCACATGCGGGCCTCGTGGTAGGTCAGCACCAGAGAATAGATGCTCTCTGGGAGCTCCACAGATGGCTCTCGGACACAAATATCCACCTTAAACGCATCAGTTCGGGCTCTAAAGGCTGCCATCAGTGAGCCTCCATGTTGGCTCTGCTGTAGATCATTGGGGAGCGTCGGCAGGCTGACGGTTTCCTGGAGGAGCTGCCACAGCAGCAGCTCGGGGGCAGCTAGCACCATGGAGCCCACCCAGATGACAGATAGCTTGGAAAGGATGGACTGGCAGGACTCCACCTTTGGAGTCTGATGGGGCCCGGGGCCAGTGGCTGCATGGAAACGGTCAATACTGAGAGCGCAGAGGCTGAATGTGGCCACACCCAGAGAGGTCACCTGACAGAGAGAGGAAATTGAACACAAAAAACCATCACTTTATTAAAGAGCCAGTACTAATAACCACTCCAGATTTAGACAGACATCCATTCACAGTTTCAGTGCAGTCATATCCTAAATCTTGCTTTGAGCTGACTGCACCAACCACAGCACCAACATGAAGATCTCATCCATTAAATATGCAGCAAACCTAGGAGGAGTATATAACTTCTGCTAAATCACAATTTGAATTTTAATATATCTGTTTTGTGGTTAAAAAGGAGATATAATGTTAGCAGGTGTATTTTTGATCCTTGAATAAAGCTATGGTAACCGACTCCCTCCTGGGTCAAACTTGAAAAACCAGTCATTGCCTCCCACCTGACCCCCTCAGAATCCAATGATTATTTTTGTACAATGACTTTAGTACATTTAATGAAGCCATGGAAAATTTTACATCCATACTATGAATATTTTTTGAGTTACAATTCCTCGAAGTACATGGGGTGTATTTGTAGTTGTATTATTATTTGAGCCGTCATACTTTCTAAATACAGGAGATAGGCACATGGAATCTTCAGGGCGGAAAAACTGGAAAAACTAAAACCAAATCAACTTTGCACTCCCTCCAGTGTCACACTTTAAAGCCAAAGTCCCGTTTTTGTTGAACATAATTTTTTCAATAACCAACTTTGAGCATCACTATCATGGGCAACGTCATAGTTTCAATAGCAAAACTGGACTAGTTTAATGTCTATGACACACAGAGTACCAGAAACAAGCAATGGTACCCTGCATGTTTGATCTGTTTTCTGACAATTCACAGGAGAAAACTTTAAAAAGTGAATTTTGGGTAAACTTTCAAGGGACATATCATCATGTGGGACAGATGGCTAGTCAAAACAAGCTATAGCATATGAAAGGTCTCACTTTTACCTACATTTTGATACCAGGCTCATCTTCTAGTCGTGATTCGTCCTGTTTCAGAGTCATTTTTTAATACAATCATTGGTATTTTTACAAAGGACAAGACATTTCACTCTCAGAGAGAAGGAGAATACATTTCCCAAGATGTGTTAACTATTGCTTTAATGCAGTTTTTCCACATATTTTACTCACACTTTTAATTCTGGAGAAGCTAACGATCACATAGGTTTTACATTTTTCAGCTTTGTTTCTGAGGCATCACATTTTCTCTCTGTGTAACTGAAGAACAAATGTTGGGTTTTTTTTTGTCTTTTGCACTCATGACTCAAACAGCTGCAAATCACTTGAAGTTGCAGAACAGCTCCCACTGTCACTCACCAAACACTGAATGAGGGATCAAAATAATCTGGCCTGCTACTCCAAAGTCAAGTAGTTAGTGGTGCAACGGTTCCTTATGTTACCCAAATACTGTTGTTATTTATGGCTAACAGATGTTCCATACAACATTAGGGTATAATTTATTAATAGTTAAAAAAAACTTTGTTTAACCATGTTACTGAAAATGATAACTCTGGTACTGTAGTTGCATTAAAAAAAATCAGTTCTGCTAATATAAATTAACAATATAATTCAAAACGTCTAATTAGACTCTAATTCAACATTGCAAACATCTAGGCTCGGCCTGCATGTTGTCCCTCAAATTGTACAGATTGCTGCTTTGTAGAGAACAAGTCCGAGGATTTCCTCTGCTTTTGTTTTTTCATGCTAAGCTACAGGCTAAATTTGCCAGATCTACAGTTTTAAGCAGAAAGTTACAAAAACAACTTTCCATTAACATTCAGAACACAGAAACAGATAAACAAAAGGACACATAGAGGGAAAAGGGGGTCATTATGTTGTAACAGCTCTCAGCCTGCAGACTGGGGACAGTTATTGGTGCCTCGTGCCCATTAAAGTTGGTGGTTTTGGCCAGAAACACAGACTATCATTACAGAGATTTGTCCTCCCTCTGTGAGTGCTTAATGACCTCAGACTGTTAAGACACAACTCAAGATAATTAACAGAGAGCTTTAATTAGCATGAAAATAGTTTAACTAACAGAGCACAGGGCAGCTGGCAGCCTGACCTGCTTTAACACTGCTCAGTAAAAGAGCATTTTAAAAAAAAACAAACGGTAATTCATTAACCAGAAATTAATTCGCTCATTAGCATAAAAATAGGTGAAGCTGCAAAGAATAGAGGAGGCCGGCAGCCTGACCTTGTTAAAGACTGCTTCACACAAGCTGTTATTACAAATTAGTAAAACTCCACTTCAGTGATCTGAAGCTCTGTAGGCGGACAGAGCTGCTTTAGAGCCAAAAACAAGGAATCCACAGGCTTCAGAACATTGTCTCTATGCTGAAGCACTCATTACTTTGTGAGAGTAAATCTAAATTAAGCTACTGCCTAAGCTTTTAACTTCACACAACTGATGGCCGGGCTGAACAGCAAGTGAGTTTTATAGTCTGATAACTTTCAGCAGAAAGCAGGATATGGTTACTTTATTAAAAATCCCATTTATTTGTTTATTTTTATAAATGATTTTTTTCTTTTTTCAAAAATGTCAATCATTCACTAGCATCAGCTTCTAAATTATGTCTGTTTCTTTGTTACCCAGAATGGGTTTGGATGTTCTTTAAATTATTTGGTCTGTAAGGAATTGTAATGGTATTTTTTTTTCATGTTATAGAATAAACGAGAAGTAATTAATCACGAAAACTATTTTTTAGTTGGACCGTAACAACTTTCTTTTTATGATACAGTCTTTAAATGTCTGTTGTCCAAGTCAGTGATTTAAAATAGTATCTTTGTTGTTCTCTATGTAAACTGGAAGCCTTTTTCTCCTATGCTAGGAGTTAAACTCAGGTGTACACTGGGCCTCAAAATAACCTGAACTATGGATATTTTAAAACATGCACTGAAAACTCTTCCAGCTCTCCAGCTTAACTTCTTTTTATTTTAAACCGAACTGCTGCTGGCCCATCCTGAGCTGATATTCTGCACTTAAAAGCAGCTCTGTCTTAGGGGGAGGGCCCGACATTTCAGTTTAATTTAGTTTGTTTTTTCTTTTTTTCATTTAACAATTCATCAGTCTTAGCAATAATTTCTCTTTCATTACTGAGACTTAGTTTTGGATCTGCACCTGCACATAAACACCCCTATTTTTGAAAACTACATCTCTGTATTTCACTGTTTGGTTCTGGGATCTAAGGAAGAATAGTCTCTTCTTACTGGGGCCCCACACTAGCCTCCCCTGATGGTTCATAACAGACAGCTGAAGAGGCCAAACAGACCATAACAGCACGTTTGTTCAAAGTAAAGGCTGCTGAAACTTAGGAGGAACAAAGACACAAACGAGCCATTCATCAGACCTGGAGGTCTCTTTATTAAACTGGAAATCATTTAAAATGAGTCAAACACACGGTGTAAAAAACCTCTGTGCTTGTGTGAAAGTTACTGACGCCTCTCTGCCTCACTCTGTGTGGGTTTAGGTGCAGATGCAAAAATTTCAAACTTTGCATGGCTACAGTGAGGATGGTGCTAAAATAAACCTTTAAATAGAGACTACTTAAAGGTATCATTGGCAGAAATATTATTTTCATCAACTAATTGAGTAAAAATCCAAACATTCTTTTTTTTTTTTTTACAATGTACACAAATATGAGGATTTGTTCTGTTATTCTCTTTTATATCACTGATCCCACTACTTGATGTTTTATAAAGACATTTGAATAAATTGTATTTATTTTACTCAGGGGAAACTATCATGGATGTTTTTCACTTATTTCACACAATTTTATCTTATGGACAAAGAAATGTATTAATATAAAAAACGTTAAAATTGTGTTCAGTTTTAATCATTAATCACTGACTGATCATTCATTTAATCACTGCAGCATAATTTAGTAACATTAAGTAGTTTTTCATGATTTCTTTTCTTTTTTTTGTTTTAATTGCTTTTCTTGTTCTTTTTTATTCTTTTAACTTTGTTTTTAATTTATTATAATGGTTTACTGATGTCTCAATTACTTGCTGTGTAGCACTTTGAACTTTGAATAAACTGAGCTGACTTATTAAATGACAATAATTTAACAATTTAAATATTTATTGAAATTCTTCAGTGAAACAATTGAATAAAGTATTAAATACTTTCTTCACCAGGCAACACTTTAAGTGCACCTGTTTAACATCTATAATCAAAACACAGAGATCTTTGAATTGATAAACGAATAACACGATAAAATATGGTAACAGGTGTAAGAATAAAAAAAAAAAGACAAAAAGTCAACAGTATAATGTGCTATGAACCTTTTCTTAAACTTTTAGACTGCTTGTAGGCTAAATACTAAATTGGGGAACACTTTCCTTTCACGCGCACGTTCAGCTTCTCCTTACCTCCAGGTAGGGCACGAGCCTGCAGGACAAGTCTCCTAGCAACCTCTTCAAGGTGAGCTCGTGGAAGATGACCACAGGTAGGCAGAAGAACAGCACGAGGAAGTCCCAGAAGGCCAGCCCCGCCAGGATGCAGTTCCACGCGCTCTTCAGGTAGAAGTTGTGCCACACGATGCACATGAGCGCGAGGTTGCCCACGATGCCCGCGGCGAATAGGACGAGCGCAAGCAGCATGACTGCGTACGCCCAGTACGAGCCGTCGGTGACCGGGAACAGCGGGTTGTGGAGCCCGGAGCCGCTGCCGGATGAGTAGTTCCCCAGCGGGGCAGAGGTGAAGCGGTGCGTCCGCGGTGTGGTGAAGTAGCCGTTGGGGTCATCATACCGACGCGGATGCCCGAAACTGTTCGCGGGAACCGGGTCTCTTTTCCTGAACCCCCCATCTTTGGCTCCTCGGGGCACTCTCTTTACACCAGTAAGCCCTGAACTTTCAGTCCCGTTCAGAGAGCTCCTCTCCGGCGAGAGCGACACTTCTGTGCGCGGTGGCGATGCGCCAGCATCCTCCGCCTGCTGCGCCTCCAGCGGAGCAGCGTGTACATGCCGGAGCTCGGCGCTCTGCAGAAAGAGAAGCAAAACACACCAAGCCGGGCTCATTTTTTAATTAAATGCAACTGGTCCGTGTTATCCGTCTCTATCACAGACATGTGCTGCAGAAAAACTTCACCCCTGAAATAAAAAAATGTTGTAAACAAAGTTTGTGCCGCAGTCCAACCTCACTCCAGTGCTGATGGAGAAGTTTTGAGTCTGCTGCTTAATTCTCAGCACTTATTGGCCAATATCAAGACATCCTGAACACAACACGGAGTTTCCGGTGAGAAGTTTCACAATAAGGAAAAACAAAAAATAAAATCTTGTGACCAAGGAGGTGGTAACTTCACTGTTCAAATGTAAAAACTTATTTTGATCCAGCTGGTCAAGCTGATCATGAATACTTTGTAAAACACAAATACACGTGTATCTTTGTCATCAGTAGAGAGTAAACCAGGGGAGGGCAACATTTTTTCCAGAGCTCCATACTGACTGGAAGTTAAGGTCCAAACATTGGACAATTGGACAAACATGACACGTAGTGAATTATGGTAAACTCCATGAATTTGGTAGACATGGATTATTTTACAGTACGCCATTTGTCAGTATAGAGGGCCTGGGTCCTTGTTTCAAACTCCAAGAACTTTCTGCAAGAAAATACATTTTTTAAATGATTTTATGTAGTGTGCTAGACACTAATACCATGCTGATGTTAAGTAAAAATGTTTACCATGCTGACTTTCTTAGTTTAGCATTTTCACAAGCTATTTGCTGATGAACCAGGGTGTGATTAGTTCTTCAGGTATTTAGACAGAAACCAAAGTAGTGGAAACATTTAAATTTTGACCTGAAAGTCAAAAGATAACCAACTAAGTTATTAAATTTCATGAATGTCAAGGCTTTTCATTCAAAACTAAATATGAAACTCATGGCGGTGCCAGAAGTAGAGTTACCAGAGTCAGGACTCAGCCTTTGGGAAACTTGAATGTCTGCACAAAAATATGTGAAAAGATACTTCTGTTTGGACCAAAGGAGTGACACCATCACCCCCAGAGAAACACCCTTCATTACCTACTTAGGTGGGCGATGGCTCTTATTTAGACTGGAATGGTTTGAGTTAGGTGTACCTAATAAACAGGGACACCCAGAATATTCCCACAAACTGAAACCTTCTTTATAGTCAAATAAACAAAATCTCATTTCATTTTATTTTACAAAACACAGTGACACGTAAACCTCACACTGACTTTCATGAGGTTAAAAAGTCCAAAAAAAAGACATAAGCTTTAATCATCTTACTTGAGAGACTCATCTCAGAAGTACAGAGGACCAAACCTGCTCAAAAACAAACAAAACAACAAAGAGAATAATAACAGAGAAAAGAAACCGTGAGAAAAAAAATACATTAACATCAATGAATCCTGAAAAAACTGTAAGAGATAATGTGCAGTTAAGTTATTTTCATTTTAATATTAATGAGCATATTTCTTTATTTATTTGACCATTCTGTTTATTGTTCATTTTTATAGCAGGCTTGGTCCTCCATAACTGGGTGTTGCTGCTCATCTGCAGCTGCTGTTTTAAAAAAAAAAGTTCTGACCACAAAATATCAATATTTATTAAAATAAACAATAAATCTGAAACTCTGGATGATCTCAAACATTCAGTTGATTTCATTGTCTTTGGCAGCCATCTGCCCTCCATCCTGCTGCTGACTGTTACAATCAGTCCAAGGCAAAACAACGGCACCAAAAAGGAGAAATGTCAGGTGTGACCAGTGAGTGCTGAAACACAAAGACTTAATTTCCCACAATCCTCAGCTCTTCAGGGAGGATGACAACTTCCTCCGAGCATCCTTGTGCTTCTTGCGATACTCCTGTGGACACAAACAGGAAAGCAGATATGTCTTTACTAAATAATAACTCAATCCAGTTTATGTTTTCACTCAGTCACAACTTAATAAATATTACTGGATTTAGTCTACAGTAATAAAGGCTTTTGTTAAAAGGAATAATCAGTTTTGAAGAAGTATGGGCCCAGTTTTGTAGTTCAATTATTTTTTAAATGTGTGAGCTGTTAAACTGCTTAGTTAAACTAGATTTGTGTATGAAGGAAGAATTTGAACTCAGTATTTAAAAACAAAAAAAACAAAAAAAAAATTATTATTATTATTTTTTTATTAATGAGAAACAACACTTCCTCCCCAGGTAAGACTCTCTCAGTTGGCCGTTTTTGATTATGTGACTTTTTCTGCACAATTGTCAGGTCTGATATACGCAGATTTGTATGGAAATCTTTATGCACCTACAGATTTTATTTACATTAAGATGAGAATCATGCTGGGTAATGCAGCAAATTAAACTTGCTGTCTGCCAGTGTTTATAAATACTCCCACAGACTCCGACAGTATTTTAAAGCTTCATAAAGCAACATTTTCTCCACAGTCTGGCCTCTTCAAAATTTCACAAGATTTCTTCAAACACAGAAAGATAGTCCTGTCCCAGTTCTGTCTCCTCAATTACCTCCATCCAAGAAACTCAGATGCCAGAACTTTGTCAGATCATGCAGCGAGGAAGACAGCTGGGTTTGTCAAAGCAGTGATTAATGATTCACTGCTCTCTCGTGGATTTCTGTTTCTGTAGGTGGGTGGTTGAAGCCTTGCAGCTACAGAAGTTTTTCTCCCTGCTGCTGTAGGTGGGTCATGATCATTAAGCAGACCGCCTGTCAGTGCCTGGAGACCTGTCCAGCCTCTGACAGCTGGGATAGGCTCCAGCATCCCTAAGCCGGATAACCCGCGAAGAAAATGGATGGACAGGAAGAGAGGAAGCTAAAGTTTTATCTGGTGCTGGAGGCCAGAAACCAGCAGGATGAGACCACAATAAATCATTTCAAAACTTTTCCCACCTTTAATGTGACCTATAACCTGTACAGTTCAATTAAAAAACAAATAAATCAGTTTGGGGAAAAAAATACAAAAAAAAAAAAAAGAAAAAAAAACGTACAGTAAGCTTGTTGCATAAGTATGCACACTCAAACTAATACTTTGTTGAAGCACCTTTTGATTTAATCACAGCATTCAGTCTTCTTTGGTATACACCTGCCATCAATTAAAGAGACTGATTAACCCCAAATAAAGTTCAGCTGTTCTAGTAGGATCTTCCTGACATTTACTCAGTTGCTGCTACAGCAAAAGCCATGGTTCGCAGAGATCTTACAAAGCATCAAAGGGATCTCATTGTTGAAAGGTATCAGTCAGGAGAAGGGTACAAAAAAAAATCTTCCACGGCATTGGATATACCTTGGAACACAGTGAAGACAGTCATCAAAAAGTGGAGAAAATATGGGACAAGAGTGACACTGCAAAGAACTGGACGTCCCCCCAGAACTGATGAAAAGACAAGATGAAGACTGGTCAGGGAGGCTGCCAAGAGACCTACAGCAACACTGAAGGAGTTGCAGGAATTTCTGCCAAGTCCTGGTTGTGTACTACATGCGACAACAATCTCCTGTATTTTCCATATGTCTGGACTATGGGGTGGGGTTGCAAAACGAAGCCTTTTCTGACAAAGAAAAACATCTAAGCCCAAAAGCACGTGGGAAAATGTGTTATGGTCTGATGAAACCGAGGTTAAACTTTTTGGCCACAATTCCAAAAGGTACGTTTGGCACAAAAACAACACTTTGCATCACCAAAAGAACACCAAACCCACGGTGGAGCATGGTGGTGGCAGTATCATGTTTTGGGGTTGCTTTTCTTCAGCTGGAACTGGGGCTTTAGTCAAGGTGCAGGGAATTATGAACAGTTCCAAATACCAGTCACTTTTGACCCAAAACCTTCAGGCGTCTGCTGGAAAGCTGAAGATGAAGAGGAATTTCACCTTTCAGCACGACAATGACCCCAAGCATACATCCAAATCAACAAAAGAATGGCTTCATCAGAGGAAAATTTTATGTTCTGGAATGGCCCAGCCAGAGCCCAGACCTAAATCAATAGAAAATCTATGGGGTGACCTGAAGAGGGCTGTGCACAAGAGATGCCCCCACAATCTGACAGATCTGGAGCACTTTTGCAAGGAAGAGTCAAGATGTGCCATGCAGGTAAACTCCTACCCAAGAAGACTGAATGCTATGATTAAATCAAATCAATAAACAAAGTATTAGTTTAAGGGTGTGCACATTTATGCAACCAGCTCATTGTATGTTTTTTTATTTTTTTAATATTTTTTTCTCGAAACAGATTTGTTTGTTTTTCAATTGAATTGTACAGGTTACAGGTCACATGAAAACTCACTTTTTTACCTTGGGTTTTAATTTGAGTTCAGTTTGAGTCCCATCAAGTCTTATGTTGTGGTGTCTCTTTGTTTTATCTTGATTTTAGTCCATTTTATTGTATTTGTTTGTTTTTATGTTTTATGTTATTGTATTTATTTTATTAATTGATGTTTTTTTCTGTTTATTTTTAAACTAACTTGTAAAGCACCTTGGTTAGCCTTGTTGCTTTTAAATGTGCTATAGAAATAAAATTGACAATGACATTGACATTAAGGGGGGGGAGCGTTTTGAAATGATGTATTGTGGTCTCATTTTTTAACATCACAAAAACCTGGCATTTTAACAGGGGTGTGTACATTTTTTATGTCCACTGTATGGTCTATTTACTCTACTGGTTACTATTTACTTGGCTGCTTAAAAGGTGAGATTGGGAGTTTATTTTTTACCATGAAAACAGGAGAAAATTGGAAAGCACAATTTAATGTATCACATGGTCTCAGTGTCTATAAACAACTCCTCTGTGCCAATATGTTGCACCTTTTGTCGGGAACACGTGTAAAAATAGAAAACAAGACTCTGGTTTAAATAGCAAACAGCCAACAGGGTGGAGGGAGTTTCTGACCATCAGCAAGAGTTGGGTTGGTGACTTCTGAATGTTGGAGTACTGGTGACTATCACTGGCAAACCAGCTAAGAAACACAACCTTGAGACACGACAAGTTTTGAATTTCCTGGAGTCATATTTCTCCTCTTTTAGAAGGGGCCAAGAGGTAACCTCCAGTGCTGAAAATGAAGCCAACCCTATAAGCCCTATAGGCTGTATATCAAAGATGGACATACAAATGCACCCTTACTGCTTCCATAGACGTTAAGAGGGCAAGTAGCAATGAAGTGTTTCTAATCAAATGCACTTGATTAACTGATCATCACTAAGTGTGAGCACCTCTATAAAAGCAGAAATTTTGGCAGTTTGCTGGTCTGGCGCATTCAGGTGTGTGTTAACACAATGCCACAATCTTCCCAGGAGTGGACGGCCCAGCAAATTCACCCCCAGGTCAGTCAATGCTGTGATGCAATGCAATGCTCAGAGAAACTGCAAAAAGCCCAAGACCTACATCTCAGACTCTACAGGCCTCAGTTAGCATGTTAATTGTTAAAGTTCATGAAGTACAAAAGACAAGTATGGCTTATTTTTAAAAGGTTGCCAGGAGAAAGCCTCTTGTCTCTAAAAGGAACATGGGCATGGGTTAGGTTTGTAAAGTTCCATCTGAACAAACCACAAGGCTTCTGGAACAATGTTGGAACTGCTATGTTAGACCAGATTTGGACAAGAGAGTGGAGTGCAAGATATCAGCTAAGGCTAGCAAGATTGGTACAGGTTGCAACACACAGACATACCTATCGGCTAATTAGTGGTAAGTGACAGAATAATAAAATAGTAGAATTTCACTCACTAACAACAAGCCATGATATCAGCCAGATAATTCCATGGACAATGCTATAAAAGCATCAACATTACAAACGCAGTCCAATTCAGTTACTGGAATTAGTCCTAGCAGGCAGCTATCAGCACACCCATCAATCACAGGGACCACCCAGCTAACTTGAAGCTATAATAAAATCCAAATGTGTGATTTATAAATATTTATTACAAAAATAATTTAAAATTCACCCCCAATACAGTTATTCTGGGAAAAATTATCTATCAAGAAAAACAGCATTTTTTGTTCCAGACACAGCGTCATGACATTTAGAAGAATCATGAAAAAAAGCCTCCAGTTTACACAGAAACCATAAATTTTACACTAATCCCTAATGAAAAAAGTAATCACATTACTGTAGCATGTTACTAAATAATGTGTTACTACCTAGCACTGGTGGTGAGAATAATCCAAGGTTGGGCAGTGCAGCGTTTCCTCTGGATTCAAACCTACTTGGGGCCCTCCTCTTCCGAGCTTCGATGTTCTTGTGTATCTGTGGGTTTTCTTCAAATTCTGAGGCTGATAGTCCAAAGACATGCAGAATAGATTAACTTTGGCCCTTTTGTCCTTCTGGGATATATGTTGGTATAGCTAATAGATGATTCATAGGTCAAAAATGAACTTCCAGTCATATATATTTAAAATCTCCTTAATTTGATGATGGGTCAGAATGTCTTCACTTTGCAAACCATCCTCAGTAGACATTTAGAAGTCTTAACAGATGTAGATATACACAAGTAATGAGACAGGGGTATTACTACAAAGCTCCATCTCTACTCAATCAGTTTGACCTTCTTCACCTCTTTTATATCCTTCTCTCTCATCCTACCCGCCTTCTTAATGACCCATTTTTCTTTTTCTCCCCCTCTCTTCCTCTCTCTATGCAGACCTGCTGACTGATATCACAGCTCAGTCTATTTTAGTGGGCCAGGGACAGAGCATAAACTCTGGATTTACAGCCTTCTCTCCTTTTGCAGTTTGCCTCAATATGAATGGGTGTCAGGAGCAGGTTGAATATTTACAGCTGCCTTGAGTCTCACAACAAAACAAAACAAGTGAGGCTCCATCCTGAGCAACAGAATGTGTGTGAAAAAGAAGAAAGATCCATTTTTATCTTTTGTTTTGTTGTTGACTCGACAGAGCAGCTGCCAAATTCACACATCCAGCCCATTTAAAGGCTGTCAAAAGTGTAGCTTTCTTATTTTTGTTTACATTCAACTGGATTTCCTCCCTTATAGATACACAACCTATTACATATAGCTCACAAATTGAGCTAAAATCATACTAATTATTGGATTCATGTATATTTTTAAAATATTGTCTTTTGTAAAGTATCAAGCCATTTTCCAGTGAATAAACACATCTGTATCAGTTTTTGCAGTTCATCCATTTCTCTATTAAAGGCTTTTTGTAAATTAATGAGTTTGAAATAGTTTGAAACCTTTAAAATTAACTAAAGCTGTCAACAGAAGATAAAGAAACAACTTCTATGACTTTATGTCTATGTGTATTGTGTTGAAGAGATATCAGGTGAAGAACTAGGGCTGGACCGTACTTATGTATAAAACCAGTTTGTACCACAAGATGGTAAAGTGAGTCAACCAGCAAAGTCTCTGATTTACAATGGAGGCCTAGTAAAGCCTCTTGAAAAAATAGTGGTTGGACTAAAAAGGAATCTCAAAAGTGGGCGTGAGGAGCAGCTTTTGAAAACATCAACACTCCCACTGGTAAAAAGCTGACCCCTGGTGGTGAAAGTTTTAGTTAAATTCTGCAGAAGGTTATTACAAAAAGCACCTTTAAAGGAGTTATTCTTAACTTCTGGACAGACGTTCTTAATGACACCCACAGCGTTCTCTTGCCTGCCATGTGCATGGCAGAAACCATGGTGAGGCACGAAACACTCCTGCTGTAATATGTTGCATGTACTATTGCATCTACTGTATGTTGTGTGTCCGGTATGTACCTGAGTATCAGCATAACAACAAAGTTGACTTGGATGTGACCAAAGTCCTTCTGGAAGCAAGTGTCAACACTCCACAGCCATCTTAAAATGTCTCCACACACTTATTTGGGCAGTTATTTTGAAACGTTATTTAAATTAACTTTAATTTCAGTGGTTAGCAGGGTATAAAACTGTATGGATAGTCAAGCCATCAGTCAAATCTAACTAAAAAATGCTAGATTTAGGCAGCTACCTGTAACTTTAGTGCATGCACAAAACTGGCGATGGTTTGTTTGTAACGTTAGCTGAAAAAGTTATTTGCAAATGGACAGTTAAATTACTAAATTTGCCCCTGAAGTTTCTATGAATTAGCCAAGCAGACATTTTGTCTGTAAGCTAGCCTGCAATTTGTCCATGTTAGGAGGCACAGTACTGTCATGAGGTGGAAGTAATTTTAGTATTTTTAGTGTTACTTCCTATTCACATCTCCCCAGTTAAGGCAACGAGCTACACTTGCTCAGTCACCTGTTGAAAAAAGGACACAGGAGGCCAGCACAGAGGGACAACTCATGACAGAAAGGACACAGCAGAGAGACACAGCAGGGCAAGTTACTGCAGAGAGAGTAACAGAAATGGACAACAACAAATTTTACTCTGGGCCATGGCAGGGAGGCCATGCTGGGGTTTTTTTTTAAGAGACTTAGACACTGCGACAGAGCCAGGGACAGACGGCCAAGGAAAGTGGCCCAGTCCTTTTGGAGAGCACCGAGAGAGGTTGAGGAATGACCAGACCAGCAAACTGCCAAAACTTCTGCTTTTATAGAGGTGGTCACACTTGCTGATGATCAGTTAATCAAGTGCATTTGGTTAGTAGCACCTGGCTGCTACTTACCCACTTAATTCCCTTAGTTTTCCACACTTTTCACACACTGCTTCTGGCTTAATTTCTGTTAAATAAGCATGTTTTGTAGTTCATCTGAGGTTGCATTTACCTAATTTTAAGACCCGCTAAGGACCAGATTATTTTTATTATGTCCTGAAAAGTGAAACCCTAAAATTTAAAGATGGTGTACTTTCTTTTTTTCATGATGTTATTTATAGTTTCTGTATTCTTTTACACTTGGTGTACATTTTGATATTTCTTTATAGATCAGGGGCTTAACCAGTTTTTAACTGCCTTGCCTCTGGTTACTACACTGGAAGTGATATGTTAAATATAACTTGATTATAAATTCTTTTTCTACATATGTTGAACTAAACTCTTTCCCACCCTGATGCTCTTTTAAAGATGCATCCCGATTTAGTTGAAGCTCTCCAGCCTCGATTCATCTCTCTGATGTATTTAGACTGAATACATCCATTTAGAAACAGAAAAGCAGCCAGAAATTCACTTGGTCTGAACTCAGATACACAAACAGCAGCTGATGGACACAGCAGCCCAGAATGACTCTCTGCTGGGAGCGGTTTCCTCTCAACATCATGAATCAATGTGGATTATAGGAGCTGAGCCCCGACACATGCAGCAGCATGCAGTGCATAACCATGTGCACTGACAAGGGACTGTGTGTGTGTGTGTGTATTTGGGGGAGGGTGGGCTATAAAGTGATTGCAGCACTTTGTTGAAGCTAGATGCCGCAATGGACACATAAATAAGTACTGCACCACTCTTTGTAGCACACGCAGAGGCAGGATTCCCCTCAGCAGGTCAGATGAATGAAGCTGTGATGGGATGTGGCTTTTTTCAGTGTTAGATGGTGCAATGTTGCTTTATAGTCTGTTAGCATTAAACCTGCTCTTAGAACAAAAACAACTCAAACAGCAGCTGCAAAATACAACATTGGCAAACCTGTGTTGTGTAACTTGAATTTGAAAAGAGTTATCAAAAATATGGTGTAAACCTCCAGCTCTGTTCATTTGAGCTGCTTCTGCTGCTTCACTGAATGAATAAGATTTATTGTAATACACTGTACATTGAACAAACAACAGGTTTTCCATCAAAGGTGCTGAAACCAAAATGCATCCTGCTGTTACTTCTCAAATTGGGTGGTCACCACAGACTGTATTTAAAAGATGAGCAACTGTCGTGACATTACCCAGTGGTTTTGGACTCCAAATAACACATAGGGCAGTAGCCATGTAAGACACCAACCTTTCTGCAAATACTTGCCAACTACTCGCTAAGCAGTAGTGAAACTGTGAAGAGTGCGACGCAAACGGGAAACGACCTTCAGAGTAAAGGTTGTGCCTTACCGCTGCTACAAACATGTTTCAAAAGGCGCAACTTTTACTTTGAAGGCAATTGGTCTCCATTTCCGGTTTATGTCACACTCTTCAGTTTCACTACCGCTCAGCGAGTAGTTGGTGAGTGTTTGCAGACATGTTGCATCTTTCGTACAAACTATGGGCAACCATGGGAATCTGCTAGTGGCCAAAGCAATCGCAAAGAAGTTTTTGTTGCAGCACTATATACCTTTTTTGCAACCAATTCCACCTACCAACAGCAAGCATCCTCCTGCAACCACTTGCCAACCACCTGGGGAATACATGTTTTCCCCTAGCAACCACTATCTAGGCTGACGACCAGTATCTAGGCCTGCGTGACTGGGGTTTTAGCAGTCGATTTCACAGTGTGTGAGTGTGTTTATGATAGTTTTTGGCATTAGCTTCATTTTGGAGCCCCTGAGACTGCTGCTTATACTGACCGAAATGCAGAAATTGGTAGCCTAGTATTATTAGATGTATACTCAGGTCAGACCACATCCATTTCAAAACTGAGATGATAAAGTTTTGTGACTGTATCTTGCATGAATATGTCCACAGACATATATCCTGTGAAACTATTCAAAGGTGCTTTTGTTATTGATGCACTAAGTGTTTTGAGGACTTTGTATTATGACACCCTTTTTAACACATACAGATAAAGACTCACAAAGTAAACAAAATCAGCGTCCTATTGCAATTAGTAACAGAATTGTGACATAACTACTACACACTGATTATGGCTCAGATTTAACTAACAGTCAGACTTTGGATATAAATGTATCTGTAGTCTACAATATTAAATACAACTAATTTGCTCTTTAGGAAAATGAAGACTTTTTTAATCTAAAGAAAAATGTTGACACACAGCTGCTATATTCAGCTCCTCTCAGCACAGAGTTATAAGCCATATTCCCAGTTTGTCAGTGGGTGTGACTGAACATTTTAAGTTAGCCTGGTGGTTGTGTGGGAAACGTTTTGAGCTTAAAAAGCATAATAATCACATGACTTTACTTTCGTTCTTGTCTTTTTGTTTTTCGTCACTATTTGGTTAGAGTGAGGCACCTAAAAATTCTTGGTAAGGGTTTAGGAAAATAATTTTTGATTAAAACATGTTTTCACAACATTTATCACACATCACAAACCAAAGCTCTTCCATCAAACCAACAAACTGTGATGCAAATTCCTTGGTTTACTACATTTGCCCACAATTTCATAGCATCTATTTAAGAGAGAATTTTACTGGCATCTATTGGACTATCCTTTATGATGGAAAAGGAACAACCAGAGAACGTCCCAACCAAGCAGGTTTATGTATGTGACACGCTGGGAATGAGAACACATTGAAGGGTCTATAGATCTCATTTAAAGATGATTTATTTTTCGGGTGATGGAAGTGCTAGCGAAAGAAGGTGGGTGGAAAATGTACACGGCAGCATGTTCCTTCAGTGTAATAATAAAGTATTTAAAGCATTAAATGTGCTTGCCACTTGTAATTCACCTTTGTGATAGACGGTATTTGAGGTGATGAAGATGAGAGAAGGAGGCAGGGGAGAGGAAAATGTAAAAGTTTGTCTTGCAGTGCAGTCATACACAGACAGATTTAGACACCACTGAAAAATTTGAAAATTTTCACTTTCTTAATGTAAAGTGCAAATTGTTTTTCATAATTTGAAAGATAGACTTCACCTTTAACATGTTAATATCCAGAATGGAAACCAGTTTTGGCACATGATCTCTGTAGTGACTGCATAAACATGCTCTGAATGCATGAATACGCACACACACACACACACTGGAAGCCCTGGGAAAGCCATTCGAAAGTGCCAGCCTGATCCATCTGAGAGCAGTCAGCAGTTGTTAGTTCTTCTTTTTGCTCTGACCTGAAAACAGCTGAAGTCTTTGTTCTCACAAACCAGAGTGATCTCAATGAAAGGAGGAACCAGCAAAAGCCGTGTTTCAACTGCGAGAACTGTTCTTGGAGACTGACAACATTTTGATGAACTCAGTTCCTCCGCATACATTTCCACCCTAAGAACCATGGTTTAAATAAAGCTGCAGAGAAACTCATTTCCAGTGTCCTGCTTTTATACTTGGACACTGCTGGAGTTGCTTTGCATGATTCATAGCTCAAAATAGTCCTTATTTATCTTATACTATGCTTTGGTTCTGTCCCTCAGTTCTCCCTTTAAGCTAACTTACTTCTAATTTAACTTACTTGCAAACAGAAGGTCTGAACAGCAGGTGTGGGGGGCTGCCGTTGACCATATTAAGGATATCCCCTCTGTATGGCAGCATAAAGGTCCAAGAGCAGAAAACAAAATGTAAATGAAGCATTTAGAGCTTGTAGGATGTTCATTTTTGAAGATCAGTCTGTCTGAACTTGAAAAGCCAACACATATTGATCTTTAATATGATCACAAATCCTGGATGGCTAAATTAGGACCCACAGCTCATTTCAGTCATACTGATTGGACACACGTGGCTCTCACTGTGTGCGGCCCTGTTCTCAAAATCTACAAACACTAATATATGAAGGGGGAAAAAACAAAAGAATGTGAAACATCATCTGATTCTCCATACCCACATCAAAGCTCTCAGGTTTTCACTAAAGGAGACACAAAGTTGCCTTTAAAGAGAAACAGTAGGGTGGGGGAGAGGAGTAAAGGGTGGAGAGAGAAATGGGACCAGAGGGAGGTGACAGGAGAGGAGAGATGAATGAAATGTGCTGAAGAGTTATGGCTGCTAGTCAGCACTGCAGGCTGCAGTCACTGAGCACAGAAGGGAAAACATGCAGATTCATTTCCAAGAAATGCGTCAGTCTGTGGAAATGCTTCTGCAAAATTATACTCTGTTTGCGTTATTACTCCCCTGCGCGTTCTGACAGTACCAATATTATCACGACTGCTGAAGCGTTACCAATTTAGTCGGTGACCTTGCATCTGTTCCATAATACTCTTCCCCTGGTGGTTGTAAAGAAGGTCCACAGCTCATTCGTCTCACTGTTGTTAAATTAGACATGAAGGTAATAACTTCTTCTTCAGTTCCTGTCCTCAGGCATAAGGCTTCCCTGTTTTTATTGTGTGTGTGTGCTCCTTAAAACCCTCTCATATCTGCTTCTCCTGACATATCTTTATTTATTTATTTTAAATAACCGAATCCTCCATCAAAACTACCTAAAATCACTAATATAAGTCAAAAAGTAAACATTTCCAAATAGAAATGTTTCTTTTATTTGCCTCTTTCCTCTTCTTACTAGCAAATATATTAAAAGGAACAGTTGAATCTTTGGAGAAAGAACCTTACAGGTCTTACCCTCCATTGTACACTGTATGCTTGGGTTGGATGGTCTGCTTTGTCATTTTGTAGACTCAGCTGCTGGTACATTCTTAGTCAGTGGTTCGATCGCTGGCTCCCCTAGTCTGCATGCCGAAGTGTCCTTGGGCAAGATACTGAACCCCATGTTGCCATGAGTGTGTGTGTGACTGGGTGAATGTGACATGTAGTATGAAGCGCTTTGAGTACACAAACCTGAGTAGAAAAGTGCTATATAAGTACCAGTCCATTTACATTGAATTTTACCATTTACAGAAACTTCCGTAAAAAAAACAGAAGATGTACTGGCAGAAAATCACCTGTACATTTTCCGTTTTTTAACTGAACTTCTGTTTACAGTGTACACTCATCAGAAAAGTGTGGAAAGTTATTGGCTTTGGTCCCAAGACTCATTCTGTCTGTCTGTCCTGAAAGTTCACACCAAATCTGAAAAAAAGAAAAAAAAATCTTTCAAATTTGTAGCTCCCTTCTCCTGGAGGAGCTACAAATTTGCTCCCTCCTCCTCCTACTTCAGGTTGCAAATGTTTTGCCTGAATATCACTACCCCTGGTTTTGTCATTTTTGTAATTTAGTCCTTTTCACTTTTACTTCTGGTATACTTGTTTTATGTATTTTTGCTCTGTGTGTGTGTGTTGTTTATGCAACTACCATTGATTGTACGCCTATCTGTTACGGCCAGGACACTCTTGCAAAGGAGATTTTTAATCTCAGAGTCATATTATCCTGGTTAAATAAAGGTTAAATAAAAATAAATAAGAAGGAAAATGACAGTTGTGAAACTAACGTTTATAAAACAAAAGTCTGTGAGTTCCAGTATCTGCATATAAATGTGCTGAATCTGTAGGGACAGGACTGGCAGGTCAACAGTCTGTGTGGAGAGAGAAAAAGAGATTACATTTGTCAAAATGGTCATGCTGTTGGGTTTTTGCTTTAGTTTCGGGTCATAAGTACTATAATAGTTTCTTAGTGGGTTTCTTAGTGTTTGACTTTTCCCCATATTTTTCCCTGTCTCCCTGTGTTTGTCCATGTGTTAGTTTCCTTGCCTTCCCTTGTTTTCACTTCCTGTTTTATTTTAGTAATTGTCTTTCCTTGTGTGTCTCCTGTTGCTTTACTTCCTGACTTTGTCTTCCTGCCTCAGATTCCCTGATTGTTTTCGCCTGTGTTGAATTGGTGACACCTGTGTCCAATTAGTCTTCCCAGCAGAGTAAATGAACTTCCTGCCTGTTACCTCCCACTGGTCAGATTGTCTTGTTTCTTTGCAGTCAAGCTTTCAAGCAATTCCGGATTTAACTTTTTTCCTGCCCCTTTTTGTTTGCTTTGCTGACTGATTGTCTGTATATGACCTGACTGTAAAGGATTTGTAGTTTACTCTATCTGCCTCCTGTATCCTGCATCTGTGTTCTCTCCTGTGTTTGTTAAAGAAATGATTGAAACCATCAGCTATTGGCTGATGACAATTTAGCTTTTTATTTGCGTTTTAGGTTTATCTGCATTCATAAACAATTCCTAATGTACAGAGAAGGAAGTTGGTTATCTTCAATCTGGATATCCTGGCTGTTGCCCAGAAAGGCTGAGTCAGACTAGCTGATGGGTCCCACGAATAATGAACCTCATACATGGGATGTATCATGAGAGAATGTAGTACTGCTGTAAGACAGTGTTGGGACGCGAAGGTTTGTTCATTTTAACTGTTGTTGTTTCTAAGACATGCAGACTGTATTTTGAGGTATTAATGTTCTTTTTATTTATGAATTAATTCACTCTTGGAAAGGTTAAAGACTTTCAGTCAGCATGTAGTGTGTCTCAGCAGGTATGCAAAGCAGCTTCAAGCTCACATTTCTTTGGATGCAATATCATCCAATCAGTCTTTAACTATCCCAAAAGAGGGTCAGAGAATAAACTGTTCATGGTACACTCAGAATTTTCCAAAAATTGTCACATACAGCTGCTTGAATTCTGGCATCGGAGTGGTTGGGGTGGTACTGCAGCAGGACACCCAAACCCACTACACCCAAATGATGTGGCAACCTCTACACCCAAACCACTGCATACTTCATCTGTAGTGCTTGTCAGATGGTTTAAGCATGCTCAAGCCACCAGACAAGTACTACAGATGAACTATTTTTTTATGGAGGAGGCAGCAGGTTTAGGAAGGGAATTTCCTCTAAATGAGTCATAATAAAATAACCGGCTCAAAAATGAACAAAGAGCACAACTTGTTATCCCAGGATAAATAGATTAAGTTTTGATCCTGGGTTTACAAGCTGAAGTGACAGCTGCTAACTCGCCTGTTAAGACTCTTCTGATGTAAATTTATATTTTTCATGCATGATTAATTTCAGTCACCTTGATGGCTGATGTATGTTTCTGCTCCTCCCTTTGCTTCTCTCTGTATTTTGTCACTGGAAAACCTTCATTCCTGGCCATCTATTATTGATCAGCTGCAGCAGTTAATTATAAATGACTGTGTCCCTTTGAGAGTGCTAATGAATCCTCCTTCACATGGCATATTCCCACTGGCTAACATATTTTCTTACCAGTAAGATTGTTCACCTTCTTATCCAGAGGTGGACAGTGAGTTAAAAAAAATGAAGGTTGTTTTTAAATAGTTTACAATACATGCAACCCAGTTGAAAAAAAGCTCCTTTATTACCAAGGTTGCAGTTAAAAAAATAAAGCTTACTGCTCAAAACAGTGAAGTCACATTTTCTTCCTGCTGATGTGTTTCAGAATGGAAATCAATCCTCAAACTGAGGACATAACCTGTGATGAGTTACACTTTTCATGCCTTTCCACGGTGCAAACCTGAAGTGCACACTGAATACTTTAAAGGAGTGTTCAAAAACTAAAATGTTAAGCTTCCATCAACAAAATCAGCTCATATTGAAAGTAGATTTCATTTAGTATGGACCCTGAACTGACCCATTTTAGCCCCACTTAACTGAAATAAGCTTTTTGTCGTCAATCTTTGGGACACTGTCGTTTCTACGTGGCAGATCCACATCAACTACTTATTAAGTAGTTAAATCTATAAGAGCAGTGGGATTCTCTGAGAATCGTGGTCCTCTTTTCCTAAGTCCTTCACATATTTCCTTGACTTCATGATGTTTTCCATCAAGGTTGAGGAAAAGTAATTAGGAAGAATGGAGGTCATTTTTTTTTTTTGGTAACTATCCGACTACAGCCATTGCATTTTTTTCGACCTTTCCATGTCTCACTTTCTCTGGGTTTGTGTCTTTTTTGCTCATCATCTAATCAACCACCTGCTGTATATATGCACCTTGTCATCCCCTCCTTAGGAAATTATCAGTCAGCCTGCTGTGATGGACAGCTCTGGGGCTTTTCTCTCTTTTGTGTTTTCTTCTTGTTAAACTCTTCAGTGAACTCATTACTCGCTTTCTTTGTGCGCCAGACCTCTAGAAAGTGCCAGCTAGCTACCAGCAACTACTGATTGTCAGCAAACTGTTTCCTCAGCTTCTTTTCTGCCGGCCACGCTCCATCTGTAACTCCAACTTCAGATATTGACCACAGCTACAAACCCTGCCTGCCACGTTACACCATCAGCTCTAGTGTCTGCCTCTGATCTCCTCTTCATCCTCTGGGATCCACCTTTGCATATTGTCACCAGTTCTTGATCTAAAACCTTAAAACCCTTGTTTTAAGGTTTGTATTTCAGTGCTGTGATATCACAAGATTTACTTAGAAAGTAGTTAGATGTGCTATATGTCTACCTATCATTCCAGCCTCAACATCTTTTACATTCTTCCTCATTACCTATACTGTATATGGATGCACACTTCCTGCATTGCTTGTAAATGTTTGCATCATAAGTGTAAAATTGTCCATTGTAGTCATGAATCCTGGGAGGCTGGAATGTTATGTCTTGTTAAGTTTCACGAATAATAGCCAGTGTTAAAAGTAATTAAAAGTGTTAAAAGTGTTAAAAGCTGAGTTTCAAATCGGACTGTTTTTTTGTTAATTTACCTTCTGCCTCAGGCATTCAAGACTTCCTGCAAATATATTTTAAAATAAGAGCTTATACAAAAAGAGGGACTCAATAGACTGCATATAAAAGATGGATGTAGCTGACAAGTGAAGCCAATGGAGAAGTGCCTTAAACCTGCATTTTTCCCTAACAGTCAGCCAGGGGGCTTCCCATGGCTGCAAGAACAAGTCCAGCTGTATAGAAGTCTATAAGAAAATGTCCCTTCACTTTCTCGCTATGTGACTTCAGTATAAATAGTGCAAATTAGACAGTTTAACTGCTTATGTTATTTGGAAGAAATGAGTTTAAAGTTCAGCTCCTATTACAGTTCCGATATGCAGAAGAAGTTATTCATGTTTTATTTCACAAGTGTTAGAGAATGACAGATGGTTGGGATCCTTGTAGTTTGATTGTGCATCAGGGTTACTGCCTCCGGGCTCCAGTAGGGTGGAAATTGTGTTGTCTCACTCAATACAGAAGAGTGAACAAAAAGCAGGTTTCCTTCAGACCTCTCCCCTCACTATTGGCCTTCTTTAGGTATTCACTATACATAAAGCAGGGTAAATAAACCAAAGCATTATTTGTAATTTTGTCTTCAATATTTCAGTTGTTTGGTAACATTTGAAGGTTTGTGCGTTAAAGGTGTCTGGCTACATCAGATGATATTTAAACTAGCTACCTGAGACTGTGTTATGACTCACAGGAAAAAAGACCCAACCGCAGACACCAGAGGTAGGATTACAAAACAATAAGTGAGTTTTTACTGAACTAATAGAATTAGCTAATGTTTAGAAAAACAAATTCTAGGAGGTTGTTTCAGACAAAACATGAAATCAAGAAAATGTAAGCAACACAGGTAGCACAAGAGGCATGAAGAGGACAAACTGAAGGAAGGGCATGCAGCACTAACTCTAAACTAAACTCTAAATGAGTTTGCTAAGGCCTCAGTCACACAGACCTAGAGATCCCCTGGAACACAAAGGTCGCTAGGAAAAAATGTGTATTCCCTGACCAGTTGGTGAGTGGTTGCTGGAGGTTGCTGGCTCTTGATAGGTGGAAAAAGAGGGTGCTGTACCCAAATCCTCCCTGTGATTGCTTTGGTTGCTTGTAGTTTGCATGAAAGAAGCCGACTTGTCTGCAAACACTTGCTAACTACCCATAGAGTGGTAGTGAAACTTGAAAAAGTGTGACACAAACTGAAAACCGAGAACGTTCGTCTTCAAAGTAAAAGTTGTGCCCTGCCGCTGCAACCAACATGTTTCAAAAGGTGCCACTTTTACTCTGAAGGCGAATGGCCTCTGTTTCTGGTTTGCATTGCACTTTTCACAGTTTCACTACAGCTTAGCAAGTACTTGGTGAGTGTCAGCAGACAAGTCGGTGTCGTCCATACAAACTATGGATGGCAATCTGCTACCAACAAAAGCAATCACAAGGAGGTTTTCTGTGCAGCACAGTACACCTCTTTGCAATCAGTTTCACCTCTCAACTGCCAGCAACCTCCAGCAACCACTCGCCAACCGGTGGGGGGAATACACAATTTTCCCTAACAACCAGTGGTTGCGAGGTGGTTGGTCTCTAGGCCTACGTAACTAGGGTCTAATAAGTTAAAATTCTTTTCAAAGTTCATTGTGTGTTGAAATGGTTCAAAACACAATTTAAATAAGATAAAAAGTTTTTGTCTGTATTGTTAAAATAACTTGATACTGACGAGTGAATGGAATGCAGTGCGCTGGTTTTCTGCGATCACCTGCCCTTACTATTCCCTTTATAATGGCACAACACACGGAAGTTTTAATTTAGCATTTAATTTAACCTCATCTCTTCAGGTGAAAATGTAACACTGGGATTTAATTTGATCTTCATTAGTACCCATTAAACTCTCTTCTCTGATGCAAACTCATGATTTGGGGTGGTGTGAACCAAAGCCTGGAGAGTTTAACATAAAAATTTTAACTTTAATACATTTGCAGCCATGAAAAAGAAATTATGGCATGCAGAATAAGTATGTCTAGAAGGGCACTTCTCTCCTGCTGTTTCACTGCTTCGTCTTCTTCTTCCTTTCTACCCTCCTCCACTGCTTCCATCCTCACCCCCTCGGCTCCCTTGATCTCTCTTTAGTCTCTCTTTCCTTCATCCAGAGAGAATCATTAAAGCGCTCAGATATGATAGTTGGTATACATCAGAGGGAAGCTGTACCCCCACGTTGTGCTGCTTCACCTCCTCTTTTCGACTTATCCTGTGTCTTTTTTAATCTCATTAACATTTGACTTTTACATTTCCTCTTTATGCCCCATCACTGAGCAGCTCCTACTGTCTGCACCGCCTCACCATCTCACTTTCTGCAGTGGGGTGTGCAAGTCCAAGAGTCTAACAAAAACCCAATAAAACTTTTAATTCCAACATGAATAACTGCTTTCATTTTCAATGTTTTGCTCTTTTTGGTCAGATCATAAAATATTTAATTTTTGAAGTTTTGAGTTTGGAAAATATTTTACGCTATATCTGGCTCCTTATACGCTCACTGGTCACTTCGTTAGGTACACTTGTTCAGCTGCTTGTTAACGCAAATATCTAATCAGCCAATCACATGGCAGCAACTCAATGCATTTAGGCATATAGACATGGTCAAGGTGACCTGCTGAATGTCAAATTAAGCATTAGAATGGGGGAAGAAAGGTGATTTAAGTGGCTTTGAACATGGCACGGTTGTTGGTGCCAGATGGGCTGGTCTGAGTATTTCAGAAAATCTACTGGGATTTTCCCACACAACCATCTCTAGGATTTACAGAGCATGGTCAGAAAAAGAGAAAATAACCAGTGAGCTGAAGTTCTCTGGGTGAAAATACCTTGTTGATGCCAGAGGTTAGAGGAGAATGGTCAGACTGCTTCAAGCTGATAGGAAGGCAACAGTCACTCGAATAACCACTTGTTAGACCCAAGGTATGCGGAAGAACATCTCTGAATACACAACACATTGAACCTTGAAGCAGATAGACTACAGCAGCAGAAGACCATACCATGTGCCACTCCTGTCAGCTAAGAACAGGAATCTGAAGCTATAGTTTGGAAGGGCTCACCAAAATGGACAACGGAAGATTGGAAAAATGTTGCCCAGTCTGATGAATCTTGATTTCTGCTACAACATTTGGATGGTAGGGTCAGAATTTGGCGCAAACAACATGAAAGCATGGCTCCATCCTACCTTCTATCAACGTTTCAGGCTGGTGATGGTGCTATAATTGTATGGGGGCTATTTTCTTGGCATACTTTGGGTCCCTTAGTACCAACTGAGCATTGTTTAAACGCCACAACCTACCTGAGTATTGTTGCTGACCATGTCCATCCCTTTATGACCACAGTGTTTTTACCCACTGCAGACCTGCTCCCGTGCAGTCCGCCAAAAATCCTAACTACGTGATGCTCTACAGGGATGACATTTGCGTCGGTCCAATGCTGATTGATTGACCGGTGGGCCAGAATAGGGAAGGGACTGACAGCGAAGTTCACCAGGAATGGCAGAAGTGTAAAAACAAGATCAAAGATAAAAAAATATAGCATGAAAAGCACAGATGGTGGTTGAAGTGGACACTTTTCATTATTTTTAAGACTGTTTCACTTCAGCTCTTTGTATGTTATAACTTCACTCTTCTCCGCGGCTGGCTGACGGACCAACAACAGCACAAGTAAGAGTAGCCCACAGACTATTCGTACCGCATACTTTGTACACTACGTCCATCGGCAACAGACGCTCTCTGCAGGTACATGGGCCGTCCACAGACAGCCAGCGGACTGCCAATGCACTACCCCCACTGAACCATAAGTTCAGCATAATGCGTCATGTCACAAAGCTCAAATCATCTCAAACTGGTTTCTTTAGCATGAAAATTAGTTCATTGTACTCAAATGGCCTCCACAGTCACCAGATCTTAGTCCAAGAGAGCACTTTTGAGATGTGGTGGAACGGGAGATTTACATCATAGATGTGCAGCAACTGTGTGATGCTATCATGTCAATATGGACCAAAATATCTGAGGAATGTTTCCAGCACCTTGTTGAATCTATGCCATGAAGAATTAAGGCAGTGCTGAAGGCGAAACGGTGTCCAACCCATTACTATCAAGGAATAATAAAGTGTCCGGTGAGTGTTTGTTAGAAGCTATCCAAAGGGATACTTTGGATTATATGGTGTTGAAAGCACCATTTCCTATTCAAAACATCCACTAATTTATCTGTCCATTTATCATGTTTATATCTATTATTACATTATCCCATCCAATTTCAGTCTTTTATCCAACTGTGCGTCTATCCGTGCATCCATTACCACCCATTTATTCATCTGTCCATGTTTTTTTTTTTATTATTTATGCATTACATATTTATTATTCCATCAACCCATTAATGTATAATTTCATTTTTCCATCAAATTACCCATTAACCGTTCATGTTTCTATTTGTATTATGGTGTACTAAATAATGGCATTTAAAAGTCTTGAAAAATCAGGCCCCATCATATCTTAAAGACCTCATAGTACCATACTATCCCAATAGAGCTCTTCGCTCTCAGACTGCAGGCTTACTTGTGGTTCCTAGGGTATTTAAAAGTAGAATGAGAGGCAGAGCCTTCAGCTTTCAGGCCCCTCTCCTGTGGAACCAGCTCCCAGTTTGGATTCAGGAGACAGACACCCTCTCTACTTTTAAGATTAGGCTTAAAACTTTCCTTTTTGATAGAGTTTATAGTTAGGGCTGGATCAGGTGACCCTGAACCATCCCTTAGTTACGCTGCAATAGGCCTAGCCTCTGGGGGCTTCCCATGATGCACTGAGCACTTCCTCTTCATCACTTCCTTTCACTCTCCATGTGTTCATACACCACTTGCATTTAATCATTAGTTATTATTAAACTCTGGCTCTCTTCCATAGTGTCTCTTTGTCCTGTCTCCCTCTGCTCTC
>VUQI01057256.1:0-27025 GCA_015106735.1 Paratilapia polleni
GAAAATTAAATTAAAAAAAAAAAACAAACCCACAAAAAAAAAAAAAAAAAAAAAAAAAAAAAGAAGAGATTTCTGTCACATATGGACCATCTCGACCTGCAGATAGTACAAATCGATATCAACTTCTACAAACAGCACACTGGGGTTGGCGTCTTTATTATAAATCATTTACATTACAAAGTAAGACATTAGTCCATATCCATATCATCCAAACATCTTGTGTACACGCAGCGGTTAGTTAGTGAAATGTCCAGAGAAGGGTATTTCTCAGATTTCAGCGTACAGGAGGACGTTGGCATCATTGATCCACAGACACAAACACAGAATCGCATCAACCTTCAGGTACACAAAGTCAGTGCTTCTCGTAGCTCGGGTGAGGAACTACTGCTGGGAGATGAAGCATAAGAAACAGGACAGACAATGAAGCAGCAAAGACGAGACAAACAGATTTATTCTTCTGGACTGATGTGCGACGACTCCTCTTCCTCCTCGTCCGCACTCTGGAGGAGCCAATCCACCTGCAGATGTGACTCCTCCCTGTTGATGGGTATTCGTCAGGTTTGACGAGGGCTTTGCACACAGAGGACAAAGTGTTGAAGATGAAGTGACCCTCCAACGAGTTTAACTCATGAGGTCTTTAGTGGCTTGGAGAAGTCTGGTCTTTCCCCTGGCTTTTACCAAGTTTCTTATAACACTCTTTTTACTATATTTAAATAAAAATGGTTTATAAATCACCTACAAACCTAGATTTTCTATAAATTACAGAGCCTGCTTAACCCAGAGGTTATAGCAGTAGCTGAAATTTGCAGTATAAAACTCAGAGACAGAGAGAGGTACGACTTCTGCATCCAGCAGTGACAAAAAGGTTGATAGAAAAAAAACATCTAAACAACAGCAAAGCGATTGATAAAATTTAGCCAAAGCAAGACACAAAAGGGTCTTTTTGAGTGAGTTTGTTTCCGTCTGACCCCGCAGCGTCCAATCATAGCTTCAGACAGGATCCGACAGCCTCACGCTGGGTCAGGGTGTGTTTGTGTTTACAGTATACAGCTTCCTGTGTGCATATTGTGTGTGTTGTTGTGTTATCCTGCTCGAGTCAGCAGCTCCTGAGCCCATGTCTTGATGGCCGAGGTCGTGTGTTGGAGCAGCTGCCATGTTGAGTTGGTGAAGGACAAAGCGTGGCCCTGCAGACACGATACAGACACCTCGCCACTGCAGCAAAAACAGGGAGAAACAGTCAAATATCACTTAATGCTGCTTTAAGAAGGAATGCAAACAAGACTTTTATTTTGAAGCACCATTAAAACATTAAATGTGTTTCAGTTGGTACAAAAAAAATAAAAAATCTGGCTGCTAGGCTTCTAACGCTGTGTTCAAATCACAACATCAGTGTATTGGTTCATGTATGGAATGAAAATGTGAGACGTGCAACAAACCATAACAAAAAGTCTATTCCTCCATAGCGTCCCTGCGTGATTCCAGGAGCCATGTTGTGAGGGGTAATTTAGGGTCTCACAAGGCAAAACTGTTCCTGGGTGAGGGGTCAGACTGAGCATGATTCAAAAGAAGATGACAGACTAATCAACTATGATACCTCCCCCAAGACATGGTTACCGGGGCCCCAACCTGGACCCAGGCCTGGGTTAGAGGCTCGTAATCGAGCACCTGGTGGCTGGGCCTTAGACCATGGGGCGTGGACAGGCTCAGCCTAAATGAGCCACAAGCCCTCCTGTGGCTCCTGTCAGCAGGGGTCTGATAACAAAGGCGGAGGCCTTAGTGTTCTGATCCCCGGCTGCTGAAACTGGGTCTTGGGACATGGAACCGAGGCTGTTGATGCCTCCTGGACACCTCCAAGGTGAGGTGTTTCAGCATGTTCAACTGGGAGGAGACCCCGGGGGAGACCCAGGACATGCTGGAGATGAGAGGGAGGTCTGGGCATCTATGCTTAAGTGGGATTTATGCTTCTGCTTTAAATCTACGTCGTAGATTAGCTGTAATCGCAAACCCTTCTGAAGCCCTAAAGCTGTAACCCGATATGCACCTCACTGGAAATTTAACTACACATCATGTTTACAGCCTGCAACAACTGTGATTGGCCCACTCAGTACCACTATTCGCTCCTACACATTTCCAGCTACTTCTTCTGTCACCAGTTTTCGATTAGAAGAGAATGGACCAACTCGAAGAGAGAAACTCCACTGGCAGTTAGTGTTTTGATGGAGAAATTGCAGAGCAACATAAGTACACCACGCACAAGTACAAATACTGGCAGTGACATCAATAACTAGGTTACATTGTAGGCTCTACACAGATTCAACACAGAAGTATAAATTAACCTTTAGACTGCTGCCCTCATAACCCAGACCTGGATCAGAGTCAGAAAATGAATGGGTGGTTAAAAAAAAAAAAAAAAAATAGTATAATAGTTACTGCTATAATTTCCTGTCTTAAAATTTATATTTTCCTCTTGTGTTTATCAGTAGGGTGTAACTACCAGGTTTCAGTAAACAGAGGAAGAAGGCACTATTAAGAGGCAGGTGTAGGACCAGTAAAGTGTGCGTGGTGCTGTGAGATTAGATGGTGCAAACAGGAGAAACATGCAAAGGTAAAGCCTACAAAGACCTGTCAAAAACTCTTGTATAGGACTCCTTCAAAAATGAAGTCCAGTGCAAACTCCGTCAGGTTAAGCTGGCATGTCATAGACTGCATCTGTCAGCGCAGACCCGGTAATCTCTTCACAGGCGCTGAATGATTTAGTTCACCATCTTAGCCATTTGTTCACAGCTTCAGTTCATGTAAAGAAGATACTTTAAAACAGCAAAATAAATGACGGCAAGCTGGGCCATATGTAAGACTCTTTGGATGTGTATCACATATATTGCTTGGAGAAGTTACCGGAAACTGACATTCCAACAAACACTATATCAAGGGCCATTTTTCCCCCCTCCTCTTTGCTGTTGGTACAGCGGTGCCATCGGGTCTTACAGTTAGTTAGCCCAGAGGTATGGTGTATAAATTTTCTGTCTTAAAAGTCAGTATTCACTTTGCTCACAGATTACTCTAATCCAAGTCGTACTGTTCGTTTTGTTTAACCCTACAGACCAGTCAAAACCATCTTCGTGAAACCAGCCCCAGCAGGTCTAACTGGCTCCAGACTCACTTTACCAGGTGTGTAGGTAACCTGCCACTACACCTTGAGGGAGAAAAACAATAAAGGATAATAAAAAGCCACTGTTAGTACTGACTTGCAAGAGTCCTCTAGGTTGGTCCATGCTCTCTGTAGCAGGTCAGATATGTACGCCAGCGCTGGCAGGATGTAGTTCTGATGGAGGAAGATGAGGAGCTCCTTCAAGTATGCCAACACCTGGAACACACTCTCTGGGGTGTTGGTGTTCACCTTGGGCGAAGAGATGCAACACAATCAAAGTCAGAGATATGCTTCCAACAGCTCGTGAAATCCACGACATGAAGAACTGAGGCTATTTGGGAGCAAAGGGTTTTTGTGGTGTTTGTGATATAATGCTCAGTGTTTTAATGCTCAGAATTTTAATTAGAGGGAAAAAGGGTTACAGTATAAAATGACAACAACAGGGGGGAAAAAGCTGCAAATAAATCCATGAAATGATGGAAAAATGTGTCTGAATCACCCAAACAAATCTGGTCTTTGTTATTCTGATTATTTAATGGTGGAAATATTATTACTAAAACGAATTTGGTGATCCAGAGGGACTGTTGTAATTTACTCCCTAGAAGTTGTACTTTACATCATCTTCACCCAAGTTATTTAATGCTGGAATTTTTTTATTATTATTTTTTGCTGTGTATATATATTAAAAAAAAAAAAAAAAAAAAGCCTTTAGTATTAAAGCTCAGGTGGAGCCTTACCCATTCTATGACCAGCGGTGTGGTTTCTTTAACCCAGACGATAAACCTTGAAGTGTTTTCAGAGACGATGACAGCTGCTGATTTTGCCTTTTCCAAACCTTGTTCCATTAGTGGACCCAAAACCCGGACACACTCGGAGTAATAATATGGAGTGTTTGTCTCCAACCAGCTGCAGACAAAGCAAAAACACATGAAGAGCGATTAAACATGGACTGAGTTCAAAATTACAACTTCAAACGTAATGTTTCTAATTGAATTTTTAGCATGCATGAAGAAAATGTGGGATATTTTACTGTTAACAAGCAGCATAATATATTAAAATTCATCAGCAATATACAATTGTTCCTACTAAGAAGAATAAGAAGAACAAGAAGAACAAGAACTGTTATTATTAAAAATTGTGCAATCTGCTCTGTCATAAAAATCTTGATTATTCTACTATCACAGTTATAATAATTAAATTTTCTTCCCTTTTTAACAATTCGTCAGCAGTAAAATGAGCCACTGGGCTAAAACTGGCTCCTTTGTGTAGCAGCAATAACAGGAAGTGAGTCAGAAGCCTGGTTTACATGGGGATATTTTTAAGTGTCAGGTCAACTAATTAGAAATGGTTAAAAATGGTTGTACCTGAAGCCCTGCTTCGAGTAGACTGTTATTTTGCTCCAGGCCTGCTGAGATACAGCTGTGATCCCTGAGGAGTGCAGATACCTGGCTGTGATGGAATCTGAAACACAACATACATACAATAAATATGTCACAGGTACAAAGACTGGTGATTATGACGAGTAAACGGCACTCGGACAGACCTGTGACGGAGCCGTGAGATCTGATGTCGTGGGCGATGAAGCCGGCAGCGAACACCAGGAGAACCATGAGCAGTTTGGACCAGGGGAACCCGTGACCACGCATTTTTACCTGCAGATTCTGAAGACCAAAACACATTTCAGTTATCATTCATAATCCAAGTGTTAGCTTCATTACAGTGTGCATGCCTAAGAGACTCAGGTCAAACAATCTAAAATTTGCTCCATTCACCCACCTAAGGACTCTTAGCTTTTGAGGCCGTGACGCCCAACCTGTGCGCCTGAGGTTTGTTTAGTTCTGTGGTTTCTTTTAAAACTCAGCTCAAGACAGGCATTTCAGTAACATGTTTTGAGCAATTTACATTTTTGTCTTGATTATTTTAGTGCTCTAAACCATATTTTATTGTGCAGTTTTTACAATGTAAAAATGTTCATTTAAATTCATTTTTCCTTTGTAAACGTCTGTACTGTCTTACATTGGTTTTTAAGCACTTTTAGCACTTCTGTCAGTGAAAAGCACTTCATAAATACATACTGTTTGCTGGCATATTCTTTACGTGGATCGTAATTTAATAATGCAACCATTTTCATGTCTAAATTCAGATTTTTTGGAATCATGAGTTTAATTTTAAACAAACATCTCTTTGCCAAACATGAAAAGGTTGAGATCAGATATGCTCACATGACTGTGGCTCACCTGGCACAGGTTATTGCACTCCTGAAGGTCATGAGATTCAATGGTGTCTCTCATTTCCTCGTTTGTCACTCTGAAAGACTGGATAGTTTCCTCGAGGTTCTTCCGCAGCTAAAAAAGTCCAAGTAAAGCACAATGATGGAATGAAAAGATTATCTAAAATGCTAGTTACATTAAAGAGACTGACTTGACTAATAAAGCATGTGTGAGATGAAGTGTAAATAGGCTTTAATGCTTAAATATAAGTTTCTCTGGGAGGTGTGTTTGCTTTATGAACAGCCACTGGACTCTTACCTTTGGTGGGAGGACGTTCCAGGACTTCAATAAGTGGTTCAAAAGCAGACTGAGGAAGGAAAGACAGGAGTGAACATCAGTTTATGTATTAGGTTGAAACCACCATCATTTCTGTAATTTATCCATCTTCTATGGGAATATAATCATAAAAAAAGATGGTCTCTTTTTTTCCCTCCCCAACAGTTTAGAAGAAATAAGAAGTGTACAGGTTACCTGGACTGGGGTAGGTGTTTGGTGTAGAGCTGCCTCCACACTCCTAAACTCTGTACATCCACACACAGACACTCAGTCATACTGCTGAGCAGCTGCAAGAAGCATAAGACAGACAGAATTCATTTTTATCATTTTATTCATAATGCATTCTTTACCATCAGTACAGCCAATCGGGCCATTTTTATCAATCAGTGGCGACAACACTGTTTTATTGAACTGTTCTACTTTATTTAAACAATTTTGTTATAGGCTGTGTTTTGATGTTTTTGCTGTTGTAACACAGGGATTTCACATCTTTTGGAATAAATACAGTATACCTTATAGTTTTGACACGTTTCTTCAAATTAAATTTCAATAAAGCAGACCAGGAAAGACTGCCATTAGTTAGCAACAATAAATAGCCAGTTAATCAATTAAAAGAAAAGAATATTACATCCTGACCTGGCCAAGAGGGCAGGAGACAAGCGAAGGTGTTTGAGAGAGTACTTTCCATTGAAACTAACACAGTATCTTGACTGAATGACACTGATCCTCATAATGAGGTTATTAAAATGGTGATACTGTTTATGAGAAAAATTCAGCTCCATAAGGTCAGGCCTCTGTAGCAGCAGTACTGAATGCAGATGTGTGGGTCTCACCTCTCTCTTCATGTCGTCGGGACAGTGTGGTGTGGCTCTGGACAGAAATGATGGCAGGTATGTGTGCAACGTGTTCTCGGGCTTGGCTCCAAATGCGAGGACCTTCAGTCGAGGATACAAACGCCTCAGCTGCTCCTGCAGACTGTACGCAAATAAAAATGGGTTTATCAGAACGCAGTCACTGACAGATAAAAAAAAATATTACTTAAAAAATGATTACTTTGTTTTATTCAGTAATCACACATATTACACATGTCAAACTCATCTGAGTTCATGGGCCACATACGATAGAAAGTAAAATTATTATATAATAACATTTAATAAGTGTAAAAAAGTATATTCTGAAAATGTTCACATTTTAAGACTAAATGATAAAAGATGATGGACAGTCTGAGATGTCTTAAGATAAAAAAGTGTTATTTCAACATTATGTTAACTGTCAGTATGTGTACAATTTACAGAAAACAGTGGACCTATAAATGATATGACTGGGTGTCTTTATTGCATTGGTTCATATTTACCTTGATGACAGGGCGTTCTTTGGCATGAAGGCGAAATCAAGCAGAGGAAAGAACTCTTTTGGACCCATGATGCCAAATCCCTTTGTCAGGTTGGAATGAAGTCTGGGAAAAGTAAGCACAAATTTTAAAATTCTCCTCAGGGAAAAAATAGGGTCTATGTCACTGAAATTAAGCATTATTGATAACTGTTATCGTAATATTTCTGCACTGTTCACAAATGAATGTGTATAATGTAACTGGAGGAGGAGGAGGAAGGAACTGGAAAGCCAATATTTGTTTGTCACACATGCACAGTGTAAACAGGTGTAGTCAGTATGAAGGTATAGATTTCTCAGTCAGACTTACAAGAGAAGTCTCTCCAGATAGGCGATGGCATACAAGGACAAAGACTTCACTCCCAGCACAGGAAGCATGATGCCCAGCCACACTGAAACACAATTAACATTATATTTTTTACCTTTTAGCAACTTTTTCTTCTGTTACAGTGAGTCACATGTTCAGCTTTTAGTAGCAGAATCACCAGAAAAGTTTCTTCCATGGTTAATTATTTAACACAATGAATGTTGTTTTCACACCGTTATATATAATATATCATAACTTGATGTAATTTTGTAGTTGTGCCATTGTCTACAGTAATTTTAGACATCCTTTCCCCTCACTTCTATTGCAAATTTGCACTGTAAATATTTAATATAAGCACAAAGATATTGCACATGTGAGAGTCCAGTGATATCAAAGTCAAACAGGAACTTCTCAAAGGGGTTTCCCCTCACATCCTGCAGTTTTAGTTTTATTAATATGAAGAACACTTTTGCATATGAGGCTCTGCAAACTTCCTGAGAATGTGTCTTCACTTGCCTTGGAGCAGTCAAACAGCATTAAATTGTTATATAATTTTCTAAGAATACTCATCCTCCCATGCCCACATGCTGCAGATTTACAGTCTCACCAAACACCAGGCAAAGACTTGGAGCAGCAGCAGCTATCAGGGGTAATATATTGCTGTAATGTGCACTGTTGCTTCAGTGACCCCCAACCCAGAATTTCTGTCATCACATGTTGTTGGGAAAGTGGGAGAAAGAGGAGGCAGTCGCAGACCAGGACTAAAACAAGGCAGATCCTTACATATCCAGAGCAGTTTGTGGCTTTATAGATAAGCAGTAATGCATGTAAATTATTTTCTGCCCCTGTGAAAGAGTGTTTATTACCTCTTAGACCCTGACTGAGATCATAAAATCCAGCTTGGCCCAGAGCCCACATGATGGTCAAACACTTCACTGGACGATTCTGAACTGACCGCAATAACTCCAAATACTGGAGAGGATGAACAGGGAGAGGGGAGGGTATTACAACATATTAATGCAACACTATTCCAACAGACAAATCCAGCAGTACAAGTCTGAAAAAGAAAATATAACTAGTTTCTAGAAAAGACAGCAAAAGTAGAACTAGAGCTTTTAATGTAATAACATTCAGAGCAGGAAAGGGCAGTGAAGCACTAATTTGCTGGATATTTGCAGGACTGAAGGTCACACACACACACACACACACACACACACTCACCTCTGGCAGGTTTTGGGTGGCTATTTTGGGTTTGTCCTGTAGGGCTGCCTGAATGCAAACTCTGTAGCCATGCAGAGGTTCTCCTGGAAACAAGAAGAGTGAGCTTTAGGTACTTTTTCAAGTTTTTTGTCAGTTCTTTTTTTGTTTTTTTTTTAACCTGGAAATTTTGATCATATTCAAGATAAAATATTGATTTGATGAGGCTTCCTGGTGGCCTCGGGGTCTGTTTAGTTACAAGGATCCTGGTTCAAGTTTTTTTTATTTTTTTTTTATTTTAAAAGGTGGGCAATTAACCTCTGAGGACTAAGTCATGACAGGTGACGACCCCAAGCCTAGCTTTAAATCGTAACCCTAAGTTTTGGAGAAAAGCAAAAAGGCAGTCTTTAGAAAAAACGTAATTTGTTTTTGATGCGTGTCAGTGTTTGAGCACCAAGACTTTGGAGAACAGTTAAAACAAGTGCACCCCTTTCCTTTACAACACTGCACTCCCACTCCTCACTAAAAGCCCAAACTCACTCGCCGTTCAGTGTAGCTCGAGCAAAGATGACTAAAAGAGATCCTTTGGTCAACAAGATCGATCTAGAGGAAGTAAAATTTGTAAAATATTTCTGTAGCTGAACTTGTCGAAGGATAATTAAAAGCTGCCTGCAGCTGCCTTTCTTTGAGAGTCTTTCACCCCATCTGCTTTCAGTGGCATGCAACAGTTGGCTGTCAGCTTTGGCCGTCTGTCGCCAGCCCTGTGGCTGCTCTGTAGGCTTTGTGAAGTACGCCAAGTCCAGCAACTGCCCAGGCAAGAGTCATGTTTTCAAATTCAGTTACTACATTGTGTTAACTTAATGAATGTTAGTCATGTTTATTATTGAGGTTATTGCAGCCTTAGTATGTTGACCTGGTTTTCACAGTCTTTCGATGTTCTATTGAGCAAAGTGATACCGGTGACAATAAAAGAATGTCAAAGCCACTTCCACTTCCTGTACACTCCTGGGTTTACCTGACTGTCTGTCCAACTCCCTGAGCATAGTGTAAACACAGTGGTCCAAGAAATCTGGCAGAACACTGCTGCAACGTCCGATGAGGCCTTTGATCACACCCCTCAGCTCTTTTCCTGTAAGGCAGTATGGGTAGTCTGGGACAGAAAAGACAAAGACTTAAGTACTGATATTTGAGTGTCACTAAATCCTGAAATGTTTTACTGCACAGTAAATAATTGGGCATATCATGATAAAAACCTGAGTCTGACTGACCGTGAGCGTAGCTGCTGAGTGTGGGCTCCATGTCCGGGGCAGTCAAATGGAGGTTGAGGTATCCCGCCAGGTCTTTGATCCAAACTGAAGGGTTTTCTGGGAACAGGGTCTGACTGCGAGCCAACTGCTGCTTCAGGTCTGCAACATCCAGCTGAAGACAGAACAGGACAGCAAAAATACCAGAGCTGGGTTCTCAAAAACAACACACCCTTTAAGCAAAGACTTGATCTGTTTCAGCATGTGACAGTTTGCTGTTACAATGCTGCTTTGTTTAGAGATCATTTGTGCTCATTTCTTACATTAAATTTCCAATGAGCTTTAATGTTAATCACGAGAAGTACGTCAAACTTCTTTTACTGACCGCTTTGAAGGCTTCCTCGAGGGTTTTGTGAGCTGCGGGTGAGACTGTATTGCTGGACTGCGACTTCTTGGATGATTTACTTGATGTGGGCTTCTTATTTTGAGGCTCGGCTGCTGGAGGAACCTGCTCCTTGTTCTGTTTCTTGCCCATCTTCTCCAAGCTGTCATACAGAGTCTCTGACATCTTCAGGGCTGCTGAAGGACAAAACAAAGCAGCTGTAGTTAAATGCAGTGTCTCCTCTATCCTCACTGTGTCCTGAAAACCAAGTTTCTCTTCTCCTTTCTCTCCTCCTTGCTTATCCCTTCCACCCTCCCTCCACAGCTTGCGTAATGGGCTATCCAAAGCAATACTTGTGCCACACTCAATACAATTCACAAAGAACTGGAGTTAAGCACCGGCAGCACTGCAGCTCTCCCCTTGTGTTTTACTTGTAAAAACCCTCTTGTAAATAAACTACATCTAGAGTTAAACTACTCTTCTAGATGCAAGTTTTGTAGGCTAATAAAAAGTTCCCAATGCCAGATACATTTAGAGGTTGTACACTCAATACTGTTTTCTGTTTTTTTTAAAAAAAGGAATTACCTAGCACTTTTGTCAAAGCTTCTTCAAAGAGTACAATCTTAAACTGTATATAAAGACAGAACATGACAACTCCCCAGAATTGAGGACAAAATTATGAGGAAATCTTGAGCTGGTGATGATATGTGCAACTAGAGTGTGCATAGTTGACCGAGGGGGTGAAGATGTGGTTTCACAGTCCAACCAACAGCACAACCAATCTATGGGAAAATGTATTTGATACGTAGCTATCTGGTAAGACAGCAACCAGTTACTTATTTTAAACTAGGAATTAATACGCGCCCACAACAGTCCAAGACAGTTGGCTGGGCAATGTGAAGTTCAAGTGATACATGTTCACATTTGAGATGGACAGAAGGCAGAACCTCAATACCACCCACCAATCACTACTGCTTAGACATCTGCAAGATGTCAGCACCCATCTTCTGTGATCTCTTCATTTTTGTCCGGTGAGAGAAAGTGGCGATACACTGACCGTCATCTTTAAAGTAGACCCTATTCTTTAATTTACTTTCCATCACAGAGGTTTCAAATAATGAAAGTGATACTTGCAGCATGGAAGAAATCTGCCAAATTTACAGACTGTGGCAAACTAAGCTATTGGTTTAGCTGCTTACAGACAGTTTTTATTCTAACTTGCTCTTTATTCTTTAGCTTTGTTACTGTTGTTAGGTTCCCAAACAAGGGCTAGGGGATGAGGGGAGCAATAATAGTAAAAGTCGAGAAAAGAAAGAAGCCAAACAGAGTAGTCTCTATAAATAACAGGCTTTTATTACAAAGAACCCAACATAAAAAGACGGCTACGCCACTATATCAGCTTAGACTAAAGGACAACCACAAACCAAAATTTCTTTAAAGGGAAAAAAGGGAAAAGAGATGATTAAACAAAAGAAACCCTTCTGCTGCCAGCAAACCCAAACTACTCACTAAGTAGAGCCAAAACAACACTAGTCTCAAGGTCAGAAACTCAGACAAAGCACATCACTGCAGCTCTCCACTCTCACAGCTGGTTCACACACTCACTGACCAACTAGCTCTTACCCAGCCTTTATACTGTTTGGTGGCTGATTGCTGAATTGAGCCAGCAGCGCACTGACTCCTCAGGGGAAATGAGTGGCAGCTGAGCTCAGGGAAGAAACAGGACATACCGACACAACGCACAGGCCTGTTAGAGCCGTAACACTGTGCAAAACACATTAGGGGTGGATGGGAGGAGCTGAAAAGATTACTTTTCTTTACATTTAAGATGGGTGGTAAAGTGGTTTGATAAAGACTCTTGTTGGCCTTTTACCTATGAAGGTTTTTGTAGTGATCACAGTAATATGCACTGCTGTTGATGGCTCTAGAAAAACGTTTTCTTTCACTCCAGCTTGGTTCACTGTCTGAGCTGCGGTGCTGCCTCTTTGCTCCTCACTGTGTCTGTTTCAGAGATGAGAGGCTGTAGCTCCTCCATTAACTTTACCTGTGATGATAATTGAGTTGTGTTTTTTGTTGAGAAAAACAGAAGCTGGGCTGAATCATCAACAAATAAACCCATAAAAGTCTTTAGTCACACACGTGCTCCTAAATTCACTTTACACTCAGCACATACCTATTTTTAATCGCAAGCGTGAGTTAAACATACATGCAGTCCAGTGCTGGACAACCAGCGTCGCCTTCCTACTGTGTTTTCCACACTACAAAGCTCAAATTATTCATTTAGTGTGAAAGCAGGCTGCTGACAGCAAGAATAAAATATTGATTAGTAAAGGTTCACTTCAGCCCGTTTGCTTCACACATGAACTCATAACTGTTGTTGGTGGAAACCGCATCAGTAGCCTGAACAGGCCAAAAGCTGGCCAATCAACTTGCCTGACAAACTTTTTTTTTTTTTTTTTTTTTTACTGGCTCCGGGCACAGAGGATACATGTTCTACATAATAGCAAAGCACAAGACAGTAAATTTCCCCATTTAAACATATAGTATTAAAGCTTCTGTGTAACTCATGCTGCAAAGATTCGACAGTATTTAGATTCACACAACTAGAGCAGGTGCTGACAGATGTCACCACCGGTTGTTCACTGATCATTCGAGCTGTACATGTTGCTGAGAAACTTAAATCTATATGTGGTCTGTGTGTTGACTGTGACGCTAAAAAAGGACTTGTTTCATCAGACTCTTACTTCTCCATCTGGATTGCAAACTCGATCACAGTAACTTCCCATTAAAAGCTGGTCTGTCAGGACTACTCTTCATGTCCCTGAACTGAAATTGGCTGAAAGGAGGCATCAAGACCAGAGATGTGATCACAAACATGTCGGTAAGCATAGCAGCAAATAAAGCACTGAAAGCTGCTGCTTGCTACGAAACAAATTCAACATATCCAAGATATCTTCTTGGTGAAGGTGACTATCAATTCTATAAGTCAACTCAGGGTTTACGAATCTAGCTGTGCCATAATCATATCGTCTATGAAAACACCAGTATAAATTTTTACGTGGTCTCATGCGTAATATCAACGATATCAATGATATAGTGACACCATGCGTTTATGTTCTCTAGAGCACACAACAACGAGACAAGCCCAGGCATGTCTGAGAGCTGCACGTCAGCCTCCGATGACGATTTAGTAGAAAAAGACAAACCACTAATTCAAAATCTCTGCACACCTGAATGTGCAACAGGTGCGTTTCCACAAAACAATTAAATGCAACTCCTGCACACTGTCTCACTTATCGCTAATACATTTATTATTATATAATATATGTATTATATACATTTACTGTAGGAAGAATATTAATGGAGGTCACTGACATATGACAGCTTTTAGACTGTAATTTCTATTAAGTAGAAAATGCCAAAATAATAATAATAATAATAATAATAATAATAACAGCTGGGATGACATCTGACATGTTTTTAAGCCTCCTTAAATAGTTGCTACATTGTTGTTCCCACATGTTTAAGTGTGGGAACAAAAAGTCCAACATGGTTATACAAGCAATTTTTTATTTGTCAGTGACCAACACTGATCTCATAAGAGAAAAGATGCCTTGTACCAGATTTAGCCACCAGCTAATTCCCATCTACAGACACTGGGCCAGTACACACAATTTAAAATACCATCCGTGTTAAATAAGGGCTTGTTAAATAATGCTATGCATGCAAAAATGAAAGGCAGAGACATTCTCCACTCTTCTCTGTGATTTAAGAGTGTGAAGCTTGGACCGTCTTATCTGTTGAACACTTACATAATGTCTGATTTTGCTGCAACACTTTGCTTGCTCTACCACATACAAAAACCCCTCAGGCTGAACTTGAGACTGGAGGGTTGTTTTTTTTTTGTTTTTTTTTTAAATGTGCCAAAACCACAAACCCAACAGTAACAGCCTCATGATCAAGTCCTGATGAAAGCCTTTAAGAAACAAACTGAGATTTGGCAAAATGGCATGCTGACTGTGTGATTATATTCACCGTCTGTTGTTGTTCGGTGTTAATCTAATCAGCCTGGTGAACTTAATTAAATGCTATGAAGGGTTATTATAAAGAGTCATTTCTTATATCTTTTAGACTGAATCTTTACACCACCTTCCCACTGAATCAGCCACAGTGATCAGACTTTGGACAGGATGGTTCAGTGATAAAATGAAGCATAAACAAACAGCTCCAACAAACTTGAATTGAATCCTTTTCTGATGTTCATAATTTTACAATAGAGTACAGCATTTTCAGGTTATTACTGCTAGATTTAGTGAACAGGAAGCATTCCGGTAAATTTAAAGATTATATATCAGTCGTGGGTTGGGTCAATGAAGAGTCTTTGTAGTTCCAATATTGATAACGTTATTGCGATGTTTGTGATTCTCTGCCAGGGTGAAAACAAAATGAGCTCAGCTGACCGGCTCCTATTAAAAACGAGCATTGGCTCACATTTTCTTTTTTCCCCAAGGCATGGGAGCATTATCTGAACAATCTTTAAACGATACAGCTTTCAGCACACTACCGTGCTTTAACCAGGCATTAACTATGCACCGAATCAGATATCAGTCTGATCCTGACTAAAAAAAAAGCGGGATCAGGTATCAGCTCTATGGGCTGGTCTAGTCATTTGATGTTCTTCGCTATGTAACAGCAGCAGAGCAACGGTTGCTAGAAAGAGAGCTAACACAGCATGGAGGAAAATAACAGCAAAGCAAGAAGAGTCTATTGGGATTTCACACCTGCTATATATTTTTTTATTTTATTTATCTCTGGGCTGTTGTTATTTATATTTTACTTATGAATACCATTTCACTAAATTTATATTCTTTGATGCATTTATTTGTCACATTTTATTTTACAAGGTTGGGAAAGTGATGTTTAAGTCAAGCCTGATGTTGCATTACACATGAACGAATGATTCATGTGTAATACAACATCAGTTTACTCGTTATCTAAATGATGTTTAAACATTTCACCACACTACCACATGCTTTAACTATACATTAACAGCTCCACATGGGTATCTTTGTACTGGAACATGTGTGCATCTTGGTTTCAGTGTTGTTTCCTAACATGCACCAGGTCACCAGTTTATGTCCACCCCTTAGAATCTATACCTACATGGAACAACCATTAAAAAAAAGAAGAAAAAAAAAAAAAACACTTTGGAAAGGTACTGCATGGGTCTAAAACAAAACTCCTGCCCTGCAATGAACCCCAGACAGGTCATTGATTACCTCGTGGATGTTAGGTTAAAAGTTAAAGCTGGTGATAATTTAAACAAAACTTGCAAAGCATTAGCATGTCTGTTAATGTTTTCCAGCTTCTATACAGTGTCTGCAGCACTCAATCCCAAGCACACTAAAATAGTCACAAATAAAGTAAACAGTGTGTCTCTAAAATAGTTTATGGAAAACAGGAACAGTAAGTTATATCAGGCTGTGGCTTAACAAAAAAGGGATATTATTACTAATCATAATCGTTTCTGTTACCCAAGTAGAAAATAAAGTTAGCAAAGTAAATTAGTAACAAAATAGAGTAATAAAAATTTACAGAAAAGATTATAACAGTTGTGATCTAAGACATAAAGCTGAAGCAAATGCATGGGCTTCACTAAACGTGTAAAGGGGAACATGAGATTTAAGTTGCCACGTTGTTAAATATTTAACTCAGAACAGTAAGACCCATCACCGTACGCTAGGTAAAAATAAGCTAATGCTGCCTAATATTATATCGATCCGCTACAAGGTGACAAAACACCCCAGGATGCAAACAAAAGCGCATCTGAAGAAAAAGCAAAGGTCAAAAAACTGCTAACGTATGCTGACAGAGACCCCTCAGTGATGACGTTCACTTTGTTGACACTGCTAATAAGCTAACTAGCAACACGAGCTAACACGCACGGAGCACAGAGGCCGGTCAGCTGTTAGTTTAAAACTTCCTGCCAACACACAAACTTAAAGTATAGCCACTCACAGATGAGCTGGTAAACCGCAGACGGTATAAGATAAAATTAATACCAGGAAATACTGCGTGAAGATAAGCTACAGTAGCTAGCTTGTCAGATCATGTGCAGTTGTTATGAGCCATTTTTATTTGAACTAGTGATAACACCGTGAATTAAACGTTAAAATAAGTACAAGTTTAGTGTGTACACCGCCAAGTCCATCTTTTTTTTAATGTGAACTTCTGCCGTGAGGTAAACGGAGCAGCAGCTAGCTGTGGGCCGTGTTCACTTACGTCTGGACGGCTGGTTAGATTCGCCCAGGGCTTTCCTTGCCCCGCTGCCGGCTTTCTTGTCAGTCGCGGTCTTGCCTCCTCCGCCGGAGCTGTTGTTTTTCTTGCCTTTCTTCACCACCTCCCATTTCCCGGCTGAGCCGTTATTTGAAGCCATGTCTCTGGGTCCAAACGGGGTGTTATAGAGTTTGGGGGGTACCGTGACTTCCTGCCTCCTTCCTTCCTGCTGAATGAACGACGGCCGAGGGGACGCTGCGTCAACAGCTCTGAGCATTTACCCGTTCGCGTGCCACGTCTCTTTGTCGGCATGACGTCAGAGTGATGCGTTTGGACCGTTAACTTTCATATCTGTGGCTGAATGGGACAAGTTTAAACATGTTATAACGATTTTATTCAAAACCCTATCACAGTTAAACCCGAGTCATTTTAAACGGATTTAATTTTTTGTATTCATATGGCAAACTGTTTTAAACACAATAAAATATTAAATATAAATCAGTTCTGCTTTTAAAAATATATTTAAAAATTATACCTGCTTATGAGTTTAGCTGAAACAATTTAGTGTGAGTTAAACAACTACTTTTTAAATTTTTCAAGCAAAAAAGTCAAATTTTATGCTTTTTTAAAAATCTAACAATAGTAAAATTAATACCTTTGGGGTTTTGGAGTATTTTCATTGTGTTTAATTTTTGCCTTTTTGAGCTATTTTGTTTTGCAATACTATATTCATTTTTATTGAGCTATTTTCTATATTCTATATTTGCAGTATGAGGGACTGAGCAGTGCTGTATCTGATTCAGTGATGTACAGTACAGGAGCTCCACAGGGGACTCTGCTGTCTCCATTCCCGTTCACCTTGTATAACCCTGACTTTCAGTAAACTCCAGGTCGTGCCACCTACACAGACTCTAAGATTCTGCACTGGTTGGATGTATTGGTGATGGGGAGGAGGAGGAGTGTAGAGCAGTAGTGGATGATTTTGTGGCAGGGTCTGGGAGGAATAATCTGCTTCTGAATGTGAATAAGACCAGAGAGAGATGGTGATCGACTTGAGAGGAAGAGGCTGGCTACAGGACCCATGTCTATCCTGGGACAGACTGAACTGGACAGTATAACTGACAAAATAAGCAATTTGTAGTCATGACAACCTCCTGGATTTTTTCTTTTTCACTATTTCAAGACATATAGATTATAATATTATATATTCATAGTTGAAGACATAAATGTGGCACATAACTGATTATAATTAAGCTGCATACTAAAAAAACAAAAATCAAAAAAACTCTAACTGGGATGTCTGAATGTGTCACTGACTCTGTCCATTTTTAACCATTTCAAATTGAGTGAACAAACAGGTAAGATGTAAAGTATATAACTTTTTATGCATCCAAGGCTATTCTGCTCATATGTTTTTCTTTGTACTTTGTGAACAGTAAGTTGAACATCAGCTAATATAATGATCAGCTTTGTGTAAAAACATTCAGCCCATTTCTATCTGCCTGTGAAAAGTGAATTATCTCATCCTCTAGGCTACCATCAGTGATGAGTGCCAGGTCCAATTAAACCATCACCCTGCTGCAGTTTTCTGTCTGGCTGCTGTCTCTGTGGAGCAGATGGTCGAGTATTGCCTGCAGCGTCACTTAGTGTTTGGCACAAACCTCCTGAATCCCTCTCCAGACCTCCTCCATTCAGTGTAAGTGGAAGTGTAATCCTGGACCAGAGTGGATGTCCTGCTGGGTCAAAATGTGAATATGCTCTTTTGTATTTAGCAATACATCTCACCATTGATCCAAAAATACTTTTTCCAAGTACAAATACTTTCAAATTGGCAACATAGTAGCAGGCCTACACGCTCATATAGCACTATATCCAATATGTGTCTATAAATATTTGGACAATGACAACATTTTTGTAGTTTTTACTCTGTACACCACCACAGCAGACTTTAAATCAAAGCATCATTATGTGACTGAAGTGGAGACTTTTAGCTTTAATTCAAGGGGTTTAACAAAAGTATTGCATTAACTGTTTAGGAATTACAGCCAGTTTTTATATACAGTCCCCCATTTTCAGAGGCTCAAAAGTAATTGGAGAAACTAAACTTAGCACAAAAAGTAAGGAAATTTGTGTTCGGCTGATTATTTCTTTGTTGTAACAATTCTTCTTGGCAATAAATCTCATACTGTTGGAAAGCCTGTTTATTTCCCTTTGGCATTGGCAGAGATTTGGTAAGTTCTTCATGGGCGCAACCCACATACTCAACTCTGCTGCTCAACCCACAAATGCATTTTCCTTACAAATGTGGCACCATTTAAAGGGAAATAAACAGGCTTTCCAACGGTATGAGATTTATTGCCAAGAAGCATTGTTACAACAAAGAAATAATCGACCAAACACAAATTCCCTTACTTTCTTTGCTAAGTATATATAACTTTACATACAAGGATTGTTTTTAGTAGTTGGATGAAAATCATTTGCAGTCAATGACTGCCTGAAGCGTAGAACCCATGGATATCACTAAATGCTGCGTTACCTCCCTTGAAATTATCTGCTTGGCCTTTACAGCAACCACCTTCAGTTGCTGCTTGTTTGTGGGTCTCTCTGCCTTCAGTTTTGTCTTCAGTGACTGAAAAGCATGCTGTATTGGTGGCTTGGCCATTGAAGAATGCTCCATTTCTTTGCCTTGAGAAACTCTTGGGTTGCTTTTGCAGTATGATTTGGGCCATTATCCATTTGCACTGTGAAGTGTGGCCTGATCAGTTTTGCAGCATTTGGCTGAATCTGAGCAGAGAGTATAGCCCTGTACACCTCACAATTCATCCTGCTACTTCTATCAGCAGTCCCATCATCAATAAACACTAGTGACCTGATTCGACTGGCAGCCATACATGTCCATGCCATAACATTACCTCCACCACGTCTGACAGATGATGTGATATGCTTCAGATCGTGAGCTGCTTTTCTCCTTCTCCATGCTTTTCTCTTCCCATCATTTTGGTACAAGTTCATCTTGGTTTCATCTGTCCAAAGATTTTCTTTTTGAACTGTGCAGCTCTTTTAGATGTTTTCTGGTAAAGTCAAATCTGGCCTTCTTGTTGAGTGTAATCAGTGGTTTGCACCTTGTTGTAACCCTCTGTATTTTCATTCATGAAAGCATTTCTTGATTAGACTTTGACAATGATGCACCTACTTCCTCGTGAGTGTTCTTGACTTTCTTAAAGAATTTGCGATCATCCACTTCAGTTGTCTTCTGTGGTCTTTCAGGCCTTTTGGTGTTGCTGTGCTGGCCAGTGGATTCAGATCTGGCCCCTCCTAAAATTTTTACTATCCCTCTGATAGGTTCATTTGGGGTTTCAGCATTATGATGGCCTCCCTAATCTCACATCAATATCTCCTTGGACCTCACATTGAGAGTTCCAGTGAACAGCTACCAACTACAAGTTCAACACTTGGAATCCACTCCAGATCTTTTATCTGCTTAATTTGTGATGAAATAACAAGGGAACAGGCCTCACCTGACCATCAAACTGCCTGTCATTCAACTGTCCAATTACTTTTGAGCCTCTGAAAATGGGGGAGTGTGTATAAAAACTGACTGTAATTCCTAAACAGCTAATGCAATACTTTTGTAAAAACTACTTGAATTAAAGCTGAAAATCTGCACTTCAATCACATATTGACTGATTGATTTAAAATCCTCTGTGGTGGTATACAGAGGTAAAATAAAAAAAATACCAAAAAAAAAAAACAGTGTTATTGTCCAAATGCTTATGGACCTGACTGTATGTAGGTATGATGTGAGCAGTATGCTACTGATTTGCATAGGCAAAAATGATACAGAGATAACACTGGTCCTTATGAATAAAAAACCCAGCAGCATCATGGCAGACAGCACACAGCCATGACATTTGTTACTTTTCTTGAACCTCATAGCTTTATTTCATTCCAGCAGTAAGTCCAAATGATGCAAGTTTATCACATGGCTGCCATGGCAAGGTGAGAGAGGGTCTGATGTTTTCTTCTCTCAGACTGATCCAACTAATGGCAATCACACTCAGCCTGGCTGTCAATCACAAAAAACAAGCCTTTAGTTACTTGGCAGCCACTGTGGCGTTTTAACGCTATGCAACATATGAAAATTAAATTAAATACGGCAACAGAAGAGTAATGATAGCAGCTAAAATGTTTAACTCAATTAACACGGTCAAACATTAGTATTTAGTAGTGTCTGTCTGTAGTCTTCTTTTTACATTTGCTCATTCATAGAATTCAAAGCCTGACATTTAAATAAATTTTACACTGATGCCTCTGACCTGGCCACTGAGGAATTCAATGCAAAAAAAAAAAAAAACCTCTTTTAAAACAAATCTACAAAATATAAAATTGCATCTTCCTGTGTCGTTCTGGCTGCAGCCAGTCACTGCATGTTGGCATTTTGGATCATTTCAGTCAGTTTGTTTCGCTACATTTAGTGCAAGACCTTCAATTTCTGCAAATCCAAAACCACATCTTGTTTTTTCAGAAACTGTTTAGAGCAGATTAAAAAAGATAAATAAATAAAAACATAAATACATCATGCTGTCTCCTAAACTGTCAGGACAGTTTCATGAGCAAATCCTCTGTGGTGGGACGACTTAATGAATAAGAACATATCTGTGATGTTTTTACCTCAGAATGATGACTTTTTTACATTGTACATGTGAGCAGTTCAAAGTCTGTGATATGTCTGCGGGCTAAACGTTCACATGTGTCATCATACGCGGCATGCAGGCCGCTCTCTGGAGAGGCTTAACACCTTTTTATAATCTCATTTTGAGACATTTCCAGCCAAAATATCCTAAAACTGATCACATTATGTGGAAAACATTGTGTGGTTTCATATATAAACTCTGCAGAGAACCCTGATGAACGTGTGTGTCTGTGTGTGGTCAACAATTAGAGTGCATGATGGGAGAAAGTGACCTGCCTCCTCAGACAGATTCACAGCACTGTAGTGCTGCATCCCTGTAATCTCACTGCTGTTAACCATAAACCTGCAACACACCAGCAGGATGAAGAAGCCCCGCAGTGCAGCTGTCCCGTCCGGTTAGAGCAAGTCGAGTAAGCCAAGCCAGGCTGCTGGTCCATGTCCAGACCGGTTAAATGTCCTTTGCTAGTAAGAGTTTGGGAAGGAAGCTAGGCTGTACTACAAAGATGTCATGGAGATGGACAGCCGTGGATAAGACGGGAGAAGTAAGGGGAGTTTGTAAAATGTAAAGTAATAAGAGAAAAAAAAGGGGGCGAAAATGACAATTATGGTCAGATTAAAGGATGAGAGGTGGAGGGGTGATGAAGGTGAGCAAAGAGTAAAGAGGAGAGCAAGTGTTCAGTACTCCTCCTGGTCTCCTCGGGCTCCTTCATCAATTTCATCATCTTCTGGTGGTGCAAATCCCTCCTGTAAAAGACGGATGATGTCAGTGGTTCAGGCTCTTCTAGCTGGGCATCATTTTATGACAGTTTTTTCCTACATTTGTTCATAATCTCATTATTTTTTAAGATTTCCTCCTTGCAGCAATACATCACAATACACAGCCATTCACTCTGATCTCTATGTACCTCAGTGAGGTGGTTTATGTCATACTGACAGGTTGCTTTCTAATTTTGTGATAATCTAATCAGATTTAAATTCAGTGTCTGAAAAATGCTGTGACGGATTAGAGAGAAGAGTAAAATGCAGTCGTATAGAAGAACAACAATGACATGTGTGACAGACCCTCACTAACGGGCGAAATATGTGATTTTCCTGATAATACCTCAAAAAAGACTAAATAAGTGTATAATAACTTTTTAAATCTTATACCATGTGTAGTACAACCCCTCTCCACTCCTTTGCTTGCCTCCACTCATGCTGAACTTAATGAAAAGTGCCCGAGTACACTTGAGTTTGTCTCAGCAGCTCAGCCCCTCCCTCTCACACTCGCTTGCTTTGGGGAGCACTTGAAAAGCACTCATACAGAACCCAGAGGTCCATGATTTTATCCATCTTGTGGTTTAATTGGAGCCATTTTTGGAAGTGATGACAAGCTGTTCTCTCTCAAGTCTTATACATCTATTAATTATTATCGTCACAGAAGCAGCTGTAGTTTTGGAGGTCTGTGCTCAGGTGCAGTTAGCAATCACACTACATGCCTGAGTCCAAATGAAGTGCGACAGGTCCTGCACGGTGATCACACTTGTTAAACAAACTGGACTTTGCTCGGGCACAGATCGCCCTAAAATGTTTAAAATTCCAGAATCATAGTTTCCACAATCAGAATAAGAGTGAAGAGAAAGAGTGACCAGCTAAATTTCTCCTGGATAAAGAAATAAAAATACAACTAACAGGAATTATAATTAGCTGATTACCAGGGAAGATGTGCATAACTTCCTGCAGGTAAAATATCACCCTGCCAGCAGTGCAGCGATATGTAACTCTGAATGGAAGCTGATTTTCCCTGGTGAACATTTGACTATTCAAACACTTGAATGTTCTGTCAAACAGTAACGAAGCAGCATCTCTGACCTGCTGCAGGTCACATAGTATGTGATGCCTCCAGTAAAGTCAGATGGTAAGGAAGAAATCTGAACACTGTGGGAAATTAATTTTCTAATAACCAGTAAAAACATCCTCTGGTTTCCTGTATAACCAAATTTTCTTTTTGCTTTAACCATTTTTTACTCAGAGCAAGATTATGTCCATTTACCAGATTTAAATTATGCTCCTAATTTTCAAGTCAATATCTTAAGATATGTTATGAAAGACTGAGCCCAGTCCACCCACTCAAATTCCTGATCTGCATGTAAGTAAACACTCTGGCCTGTGTTTACCTCTGTAGCGTACAGTACGTCTATAATTTTGCTGAGGACTGGGTTGTTGTCATTTTCGTGCTCCTGGCAGATGAGCTCAATGTCTCGCAGCTTCCCGAAGTAGAAGTCCCTCTCCTTCTCCAGCCCGTCAATGGTCATCTTCAAATCGAGCACCTACAACCAAAAACAGCCAGCAACAGAAAAGATAAGAGAAACAGGTCAAACAGCAAAATGGTTTGACATTAAAAAAATAAAAGAACAAACAGAAACAAAACCCAAGGGATGATATATAACATGCTCACACAGCTGCAGAGTTTTAGGACAAACAAAAGTATGAATAAATTTAGTGTATTAATGTCTTCAAATCAACTAAGAGGCTGTAACAATGTGAAAATTTGTTGAGTCAGTCCATAAATCACTGGACCCTGTTTTTACCATGAGAAACTGTGACCTTGTGATGATTATTTCGTTATGAGAAAGCACGACTGGTCACACCACACCTTTTCAATATTCTCGGCATGACACGTCCTAAGGCTGGTGACGCTGCCAAAAAGCTGGCACCAGGATGGCACCACAAATTTTAAGGGCCTGAAATTGGAACCACTGATGTCAATGTCAATAGCTATTTGAGGGAAACTGACCAATGATCTGTAGCTGCTCTGTCCGCCATGATTTCCATCCCATGAAAAGTACCCCAAGTTCTGGTAGTGATGCTATGTAACCAAACCTGGCAAAATGTGGGCCGGTTCTTAAAAGGTACTTATGCAAAATCCAGAAGTACTCGTACTGCGTTGGTGGAAAAGAGATATTTGAGAATCTTCCAAAGCACCACCACCTTCATGAATGCTAAAGGGTTCGATTTATTATGCAGTTTGATGTGAGAGCTGCACAGGAGCTTGCAGGATTTTCTTAGAAAAACGATCGGAGCAGTGGTACCTGCTGGTTGAGCTCTATGAGCTCCGCGTCTCCTCCATTACGGGTCATGGGAGCACTCCTGCGGGCTGCTGCTATCTGCCTCTGCGGGGTGGGGACACTCTTTGGTACTGTGGGAGATGTTCTCATGGGGCCTAAACGACAGAAGCACACACATTTACATATATATCTATATATCTAGTTCAGTTCTAGTTCATATATATCTATACATCAGTTCTTTAGCCCTTAACCCCAAACCCTTAGGGTGTCTGCGTTTGAAGTTTCAGCCTTCAGTCAGCTGTCTGTGTGGGTGAACAGATTTATTTCATTTTAATCAAAGTAGCTGTCAGTCCTGGCTATGCAGTGGCTCATGCTTTACTCGCTCATGTGTGTAAATTAAATCCAAAACATGTTTGTATGCTTTGACTATTTAGAACAAAGTCCTTCTAGAAGTAAGTTTGATAATCGGTAGTTATCTTGGCAGTGTCTAACTGTTTTTTTTTAATTTTGCTGAAAAAGGAAGTCTAAAAAGCTTTTTTCCCCCACAAGTTATACTTCTATCATGCATGTGAAAAGTTACACAACATTATGCCTCTTTAAATGGCTCAATTCAGAGTGATGTTTGCTCGGTGACTCTCATGAGAGCACTGAACACACAGCATGCTACAAGTAAACAGTACACTCAACTACATTTTTACTATGGTAACAAGTAGATATGTCTGGCACTACACAGCTGAAACTGTCATGAGCCTCTACTGTGTGCATGCATCAGTGCAACAACTCGACTGGCTAATATATTTGATGTTATACCTGTTGTTTGGCTCTTGGAGGCAGGGGCGGGACATAATTCCCCCACAGATTTGTATCCTTTAAACATCCCATAATGTACCACTTTAAGACATATTAATGCTAGTCTCACATGTCCCCAGAATGCATATTTCAGCCCAAAGTATGACACAGTTATTTTTTTGAAATATGCCTGTATACCCCTGGTTTGGAGCTCCAAGTCTACAGGTGTGTTTCACCTCAAAATACCAAACCTCAGAGAACACGGGGCTGCTGTGCAACTCTCTTAGTTTGACTCAGAATTAAAGTTCATATACTAAAGTCACAAGCAAATGAACCTGAAGAGGGAGTGGAAACAGGTTGTGTGCTCTGCCAGGTAAAAACGTGAGAGTTTATTAAAATCTCACAACATTATAAAAATGCATTTTCATGATATGAGACCTTTAAGAGCCACCTCTCTCTCCTATAATTTGTCTGCCTAGAGGTCCTGTGGTTGAACATCAGTACTGTTGTACACACTGAAGAAGGACAGAATTGGTAATGTTGAACTACTGACTTACAGCTTTTGCAAAGAACAGCCTGAACTCCTACCCTTAAATTAAACTCACATCAATGCTCAGTTTTAATCCCAAGAGTCCTCAGGATAAACAAGAACCTTCAAGAGATTAAAAATTAGCCTCTCTTTCCTCACCCTCAGGCTTAAAAACATAATTAATTTCTGTCAAAAAGACAGAAGAGTCAAAGCAAACACATGCACACACACACACACACACAGACACACACACAAATTCATCCTTAACATGATATCTTTGCAGTGCTTTTGGAGTTTATTACCTTAAAAAAAGATACTAGCAAAAATGCACTAATACTGCAAAGCATGTATATTCCCCATTACTGGTAATAATGTGTATGTAGAGCAGAGTTTATCACCACAAGTTGATTGACTTCACACATATGCTCATTGCTTTCTAGCCTGGGGTGAACTTCAGTGTTTAAAACAGCTCCTGATGACCTACAATACTGGATATTTCTTGTTTTTTCCCTTTTTTTAAAACTCCATGCATGCAAAAAATAATATCAGATTTTAAAAAGCCAACTCTTAAACAACAAGTAAGAAAAACCCATGCAAAGAGACAATCAGAGCTCCCGATGCTGCCAACAATCAGCCAGAATAGAGCAATCCATAAACTGAGTAGCTCACGCACATGCTCCATGGAGGGGATGTTACCTGAGCGAGAGGGTCTTTTAGGTTTGTGATGAATGGGTTCACCTGGGTTAGAGGTGGGGATGTGGTTGCATGAAGAGGTGAGGGCAGTGAAATGATGGGTTTAAGTTCACATGCAACTGTTTGCGTCTCGCTATACCAGGATTAGGTGGAGGCGGCGTTCCTTCCTGGCCCTGCCGTGTCAGCAGAGGGTCGTATTCTTTCCCGTCATAGTTGGCGTCAAAAAACTTCTTAAACCACTGAAGGAACTCGAAGTTGTCCTGGAACTTCCCTTTCACCAACTTCTCCACGGGGATGATCTGGGAGGGACAAAGAGGACAGAATGTTAGCTGACTGCTGTGATCAACAGTAAGAAATAATTTAAATAATATATTTAAAATTTAAATAGCAGGCGAGATGATCAATGTGCAGTGAAAAACATCCTTGTGAACTATTTAATGACTACAATCAAAATAAAGGCAAACATTCCCAACAAAATAATATTCATAATGCATCTGCGTAATATCTCTAAAATTAGAGGCATCCTGTCTCAGAGTGATGCTGAAAAACTAGTTCATGCATTTATTACTTCTAGGCTGGACTATTGTAATTCATTATTATCAGGTTGCTCTAAAAGCTCCCTGAAAAAACTTCAGTTAATCCAGAATGCTGCAGCGAGAGTACTGACAGGGACTAGAAAGAGAGACCATATTTCTCCCATATTAGCTTCTCTTCATTGGCTACCAGTTAAATCCAGAATTGAATTTAAAATCCTTCTCCTCACATACAAAGTCTTAAAAAATCAG
>VUQI01057257.1:0-19964 GCA_015106735.1 Paratilapia polleni
GTCAGTGGCTTCTATCTCCTCCTTTGGCCAGCTTATTATCCCAGCAGGGTATCTAATGACCGGCAGGGCGTAGGTGTTGATTGCCCAGATCTTGTTCTTCCAATTCAGCTGACTTCTCAGGACTTGCCTTACTCTCTGTAGGTATTTGGCGGTTCCAGCTTTCCTAGTAGCCTCTTCATGGTTCCCATTTGCCTGTGGGATTCCAAGGTACTCGTAGCTATCCTTGATGTCTGCTATGTTGCCTTCTGGTAATGCAATCCCCTCAGTTCTGACCACCTTCCCTCTCTTTGTTACCATTCGACTACACTTCTCCACTCCGAATGACATTCCAATGTTGTTGCTTGGTGTGTCCTAGTGGTGTGGATCAGTGAATTGATGTCTCGTTCACTCCTGCCATGAAGCCAGATCATCTGCAGCTATATCTCTGGTGTACCTCTTCAAGCAGCTAGCCAAGGCTGTGAGTCTTTGCTTGGCAGTTTCTAAGGCCTCAGTTATGGAAAGCTTGTTGTACTTCTTAGGCACCCCTCGCTTCATCACACCTCTCTGCAGTTCTAATAGTTGGCTAACTTCCCTCCATGCTGCCTTGATCTTGGCCTCTATTCAATTCAATTTTATTTATATAACAACAAATCACAACAACAGTTGCCTCAAGGTGCTTTATATTTTAGGGTGAAGACCCTACAATATAGACAGAAAACCCCAACAGTCAGACAACCCCCTATGGGCAAGCACTTGGCAACAGTGGGAAGGAAAAACTCCCTATTAATAGGAAGAAACCTCCGGCAGAACCAGGCTCAGGGAGGGGCAGCCATCTGCTGTGACCAGTTGGAGGTGAGGGGAAACAGAAGAGAGCACAGGGAGACAGGACAAAAGGCACACTATGGGAGAGAGAAACAGTTAATAATAGGTAATGATTAAATGCAAGTGGTGTATAAACACATGGAGAGTAAAAGGAAGTGAGTAAGAGGAAGTGCTCAGTGCATCATGGGAAGCCCCCAGCAGCCTAGGCCTATTGCAGATTAACTAAGGGATGGTTCAGGGTCACCTGAAAGATGAAGGTTCTGCCTGCCATTCTACTTTAAAATATCCTAGGAACCACAAGTAAGACTGCAATGTGAGAGCGAAGTGCTCTATGGGGATAGTATGGTACTATGAGGTCTTTAAGATATGATGGGGCCTGATTTTTTAAGACTTTGTATGTGAGGAGAAGGATTTTAAATTCAATTCTAGATTTAACTGGTAGCCAATGAATAGAAGCTAATATGGGAGAAATATGGTCTCTCTTTCTAGCCCCTGTCAGTACTCTCGCTGCAGCATTCTGGATTAATTGAAGGCTTTTCAGGGAGCTTTTAAAACAACCTGATAATAATACATTACAACAGTCCAGCCTAGAAGTAATAAATGCATGAACTAGTTTTTCATCATCACTCTGAGACAGGATGCTTTTAATTTTAGAGATACTGCGCAGATGCAAAAAAGCAGTCCGACATATTTGTTTAATATGTACGTTGAAAGACATATCCTGGTCAAAAATTACTCCAAGATTCCTCACAGTGTCACTGGAGGCAAAAGTAATGCCATCCAGAGTAAAGTATCTGGTTAGATGTCATATTTCTAAGATTTTTAGGGCCAAGTACAATAACCTCAGTTTTATCTGAATTCAGAAGTAGGGAATTAGAGGTCATCCAGGCCTTTATATCTTTAAGACATGCCTGTAGTTTAGGTAATTGGTGTTTGTCATCTGGCTTCATGGATAAATACAGCCATGAAGCCAAGCTATGTTACGGGCTCTGCTGACCAGCATTTGTGCCCAATGTCCTGGATTGAGGGAAGAGAAGTCCTGATGATCTTCTCTGCAGTCCTCACCACTCTCTGCACCGATTTTCTGTCTGAGGCTCTGGAGCTGCCAAACCAGATGGAGATACAGCTGGTCAGCACGCTCTCTATGGTGCTTCAGTAGAAAGATCGGTGTGTTCTCTTGTGTCATATTCGTTCACCAATGGCACGGACCAAAAACTCAAACTTTGCGGAGGACATCCTGAAGTACTGGTGATGCTTCTCCTTGTCCATTGCACGCATCTCCTGCACCAACATGCTGAACTCCCCGTCTTTGGTCCTGTTGGCATTGAGTGGCTGAACACACCATGTTCTTGCTTTCCTTGCATTTCTCTTCTTTTGTGTTTGGGCCAAGTACAGACAATAGACAAAGCATCTCTTCTTCGTCCTCGAGCATGGATGTCGCCATTTTGAATAGGGTAGAGGGTCTGGGGGTGCACACCCCTGGACAACTGCACATGTGTGAAAACAAGTCCTCCGTGCGGACTTCAAACGACTATAATAGGATTACCTGGTCTCCGGTGTACTTGAGCACAACCGTGTCGACAACCTAGTATAATCCAGGCCTTACGCTTCCTGTCGCACCTCCTCCATCTCCTCCTGCGCTGGTCTGTACAGGAAGGGAGCGCTGCTGCTATCTTGGCCATAGGCTGTAGCAGTCCAAAGCCTCTCCACAAAAAAAAAAGAAAAAAAATCGATTGGAGTTCTTAGTAGAATGACTTTGGGATTTGTTTTGAGGTGAGTAATTTTTCCCCACTGTACTGCAACACTGGATCTAAGTGTTCCCTTTGAGGTATTTCCTGTTACTATATTTCATTTTTTCAGTTTTCCAATAATTTTTTTATTAATGTAATTATTAATGTATACCTATACAACCATTTTACCTCGTTCTTATCATTTGCTTTGGTTTAATATTGTTGAAATACCACTCCTGTTAATTCTGTATCAGTTGTCATTGAAATAATTTTGAAATCCTGACTAAAGACTAAACAATGATCTAGTTATTTTTAGATATTTTAATGCAGAAATGCTGCTTTTTAAATCTTGCATAAGGATCATAAAAGATGTCATTCATGGCCATATTATTACTTTTACACTTTTCTCTCTTCTCTTTTCCCTCAACACCCCCAACCAGTAACAGTAGATGAGCTGTTACTTCCATGAGCCTTATTCTGTTCGAGATCTCTTCCTGTGAAAAGGGAATTCTTCCTCTCCACTGCCACCAAGAGCTTACTCTTAGAAGATCGTCTGGTCGTCGGGTTCTCTCTCTAAAATTGTTGGATAAGGTTTACCTTAAATACAAAGTGCCTTGAGATGATGGTTACTATATAAATAAAACTGATTTGAATCTTTTTATAAGCCTCTTTCATCAAACAATAGTTCATCGTGTGCTTGATATACAATACTACGCAAAAGTATTGAGCCACCCCTCATTTGGTAAAGGGACTGGTTCTTACATAGCGCTTTTCTACTCTACGTGAGCAATTCACCCAGTCACACACACATTCATACCAGCACTTTTCTCTATGCTTCTGTAAGTGCTTCTATCTAACATTCACACTCCCAGTTGCCCCCAATGTGTTCATCAGGGTTCAGTATCTTGCCCAAGGATACTTTGGCAGTAGCCAGGGATCGAACCACCAACCTTCCTATTAGTAGATGACCCACTGTACTTCCTGAGCCACAGAAACTTTGTATTTTGATGGGAAAATGGGAAATTGTTTCAGCAATTTATTGAAACGTGCAATTATACATGGAAATACAGTATATAAGACAAAAACAGTGTTTGCACAGTTCTAAAAGGTCAATATTTGGTATGTCCACCTTTGTTCTTCAACACAGTCTCTCTCTTAGCCAAGCTTTCTTTATGTAGTCTTCATCAATAGTTTTCCAGGCTTCTTGAAGAATATTTCCAAAGCTCTTCTTTGGATGTTGATTGCCTTTTTGGTCACATTCTCTGTCAAGATGATCCCACACTGCCTCAATAACGTTGAGGTCTGGGCTCTGGGGAGGCCAATCCATGGCTGATAGTGTTGCATTTTGTGTTTTTCTATCCAGGTATGCTTTTAATGGCAGTGTGTTTGGGATCATTGTCATGCTGAAAAGTTAAGCCTTTGCCAATCAGAAGCTTTCCAGATAGTATTGCATGGTGGATCAAAATTTGACTGTACTTTTCTGTGTTCATAATTCCATCAATTTTGACAAGATCCCCAATACCACTGGCTGAAATGCAGCCCCAAACCATGACAAAGCCTCCACTGTGTTTTACAGATGGCTGTGGACACTCACTGTTGTACCTCTCTCCTCACTTCCTCCGTACATAATGATGACAGTTTTAACCAAAAATTTTAAATTTTGATTCATCACTCCATAAGACCTGTTCCCACTGATTCTCAGTTCTTGTGTAATTTGGCATACCTCAGCCTTATCTCCCTGTTTTCCCTTCCTGAAGAAGGGCTTCTTGACAGCCACCATTCCATTGAGAGCATTTCTGATGAAGTTTTGGCAAACAGTAGATGGATCAAATGAAGGGCCAGATGCATCTCTCATGTCCCGTTCATCTGCTGTAGATAGCTTTTTAGGTCTGCCCCTTCTTCTTTTGTCCTCTACTTTGCTGTGATATGTCAAGTTTTTGGCTAATAGCTCTTTGGGAATCACTTTGTTGGTGCAAAAATACTTCCAATACCTTGGAAGCAAAATAAATGAGGGGAGGCTCTAGACTTTTGCACAGTACTGTACATGTCTATACGTCTGATAACTCCTACCTAGTTAGCACACCTGAGGAGCTCTTCAGAAAATCACCAGAAAATGGATGGTCATTTCCAGGGTGGGTGAAAATCAATAATATACTTCTAGTCCTAAAGGTAGGAACAAAATATTCCAACTCTGATGGCATTTGAGTAACACAAGCCTGGAATCCATGGCTATTGTTTAAAAATCGGATGCACTGTTTACTGTGTGTGTGTGTGTGTGTGTGTGTGCGCGTGTGTGTGTGTGAGTGTCTGTCTAACTCACACACACACAGCATCACTGGGAGGAGATATCATTGGGAGGAGGATTGTGACAGATGGAGGTGATGTCATCACCCTGCGACCTGTGTGGACGAGGGCACTCTGATCCAGCCGCACTATCTGGAGCTGATGGACTGGATGTGTCGCTGCAAGTGTGAGGTATGTGTGAGTGGGTGTCACCTCCAATATCTCTCTCACCTTTAATCAGCTGCATTAGTTTTGAGTGTGAGTTGATATGCAAACACATGCAGACACGCACAGAGAAAGTAGGCTACAGTCGAGCTGCCTGAGTAAGCCGTCATTGCGGATGTAGCGTTGGTATTGAGGTTGGTAATTTAGCCCTGAACCTTTGAAACTGAAACGTTTAAATTGAGAACAGTAATGTCATAAAATGTCATTTGTATCATGGCAACTGGCAGGAAGAAAAAATGTCATCTTGTCTTAGAATTAATATTTCTGCAGGGTCAGAGAACACATTTATTAAAATCATGGTGCCAGTGACCCTCCAGCTTGACATTTTGACTTCTCTCATTTTGTCCTTTCCAGCTTTCTCCCAGAGCAACAGCATGGATGCTTGTAGTGTGTACGTGCACGTATATGTATTTAAGTGTGCCACAGACTGAAAGTCACCTATCCTAAAAGGCAACCAAAGTGAATGTCAGAAATGTCAGCATTCTAACATGGCCAAGGGTGAAAAGAGGGCCTAGCAGATGTGTCAGGCATCGTTGGAAGAACATGCCCCCCAATGGTATTTTGAAAACCACAACTTGTTGTCAAGGCAGAGTAATTCAGTTTGACAGACAAAGCAAAGCAACAGCTTTTAGACCAGTTTCAATATGGGCTCTGTGGAGGGTTGGGACTGATATAGTTTGTCAAAGTTACTGATCCTGCTTGTGCTAATACTGACTGACTCAAAAGTTTAAAAATCAGTTCAAATATGAGTCTTCCACTCTGCTGCATACAAAAATTCAAAGTGTGTCTATCTTCAGGAATAGTTTAGCTCAAATCTATGAAATCACCTGGAATCTAAGCTGGATTGAGGTAGGATCATGCTCACACTACTACCAAAAATGCTTCACAGTTTGATTAGGATCAAACTGGGACCACGTCTCGTAAAGGGTCATGTTTGGGTTGTTTGGTTTGCATCTGGAGAAAATAAACCAGAAAACCAACCATCCATCCATCCATTTTCTACCACTTATCCAGGTCCAGGTCACAGGGGCAGCAGAGTAAGCAGAGACACCAAAACGTCCCTCTCCCCGTGCGACTACTCTAGCTCTTATGGGGGACACCAAGGTGTTCCCAAGCCAGCCGAGAGGTGTAATCTCTTCAGTGTGTCCTGGGTCTGCCCTGGGGCCTCTTCCCGGTGGGACATGCCCGGAACACCTCATCTGGGAAGTGCCCAGGAGACATCCTGGTTGGATGCCAGAATCATCTCAACTGGCTCCTTTCGATGTGGAGGACTAGCAGCTCTACTCTGAGACCCTCCTTAATAACCAAGCTCCTCACCCTATCTATAAGGCTGAGCCCACCCACCTTTTGGAGGAAGCTCATTTCCACCACTTGTATCCACAATCTAATTTTTTTGGTCACTGCCCAGAGCTTGTTACCATAGGTTAGGGTAGGAACATAGATCGACCGGTAAATGGACAGCTTTGCTTTCACGTTCAGCTCACTCTTCACCACAACAGACCAGTACAGCGTCCACATCACTGCTGATGCCGCACCAGTCCATCTGCCGGTCTCCTTCTCCACTCTCCCCTCACTCATGAACAAGACCCCAAGATACTTGAACTCCTCCACTTGGGGCAGTAACTCGTTCCCAACCTGGAGTGGACACTCCACCCTTTTTTAACTGAGAAACATGGCCTCAGACTTTGAGGTGCTAATTCTCATCCCAGCCCACTTCAGACTTGGCCGCAAAACCACCCTAGTGTGAGCTGCAGGTAATCGCTCGATGAAGCCAATAACACCACTTTATCTACACAAAGCAGAGATGAGATCCTGAGGCCACTGAACCAGACACCCTCCACCCCTTGGCTGCACCTAGAAATTCTGTCCATAAAAATTATAAAAGAGAATTAGTGATAAAGGGAAGCCCTGGTGGAGTCCAGTACCCATTGAGAAAGGGTCTGACTTATTGCCAGCAATGTGGACCAAATTCTCACAATGATTATCTCACAAAGATACCCCATACTCCTGAGGCACCCCCCACAGGATACCCCAGGGGAAGCAGTCAAATACCTTCTCCAAGTACACAAAACACATGTAGACTGGTTGAGCAAACTCCCGTGTCCCATCAAATATCCTCAAGAGGATAAAGAGCTGTTTCAGTGTTCCACAACCAGGACAAAACCTGCATTGTTCCTCCTAAATCTCCAGTTCAACTGACGGATGAACTCTCCTCTCCAGTATCCTGGCATAGACCTTCCCAGGGAGGCTGAGGAGTGTGATCCTCCTGAAGTTGGAACACACTCTCTTGTCCCCCTTCTTGAAGAGGGGAGCCACCACCCCAGTCTGCCACTCCAGAAGTACTGTTCTCAACTTCCATGCAATGTTGCAGAGGCATGTCAGCCACAACAGGCCCACAACATCCAGAGCACTGAGAAACGCAGGACAAATCTCATCCACCCCAGGGGCCCTGCCACCAAGGAGTTGTGTAACTACCTCAGTGACCTCATCCCCAGTGATGGGCGAATCATCTCATTCATTCTAAGATTCTGCTTCTGCTACAGAAGGCATGCCACTGGGATTGAGGACATCCTCAAAGTATTCCTTCCACTGCCTGACAATGCCTTCAGTTGAGGTCAACAGAGCCCCACCATCCTGAGTCGCCTGACACTTTGCCAGAATCACTTTGAGGCCAACCGAAAGTCTTGATCCACTGCCTCATCAGACTCCTCCCACACCCAAGCTTTTGCCTTGGCTACTGCCAGAGCCGCACTCCACTTGGCCTGCCTGTAACTGTCAGCTACCTCTGGAGTCCCACAAGCTAACCATGCTCGATAGGACTCCTTCAACTTGATAGCTCCCTTCATCTGAACAGTGGGTTCAGGTCGGGCAAGCTGTTCCTCCCAGTCTCACCCCTCCAGGTCCCACTGTCACTGCCCATGTGAGCATTGAAATCCCTGAGTAGGAAAATGGAGTCCCCAGATGGGGCACCTTCCAGCACCCCACTCAGGGACCCCAAGAAGGCCGGGTACTCTGAACTGTCATTCAGTGCATAAGTGCAGATGAAAGTCAGGAGCCGTTTCTCGACCCGAAGGCACAGGGAAGCAACCCTCATGTCCACTGGGGAAAACCCCAATGTACAGGTGCCAAACCAGGCAGATACAAGTACACCCACCCCTGCTTGTTGCCTCTCACCATGGGCAACTCCAGAGTGGAACACAGTCCAACCCATCTCTAGGAGACTGGTTCCAGAACCTGTGCTGCAGAAGCTGTGTGTTGAGGCAAGCCTAGACTATATCTAGCTAGTATCTCTCAGCCTCAACCATTAGCTTGGGGTCCTTCCCCACCAGAGAGGTGACATTCCATGTACCTAAAGCCAGTTTCAGTAACCAGGGATCGCACCACCAAGGCCTCCGCCTTCAACTGCCACCCAATCCACACTGCACCAGACCCCTATAGCCCCTCCTGCAGATGATGGGTCCACATTAGGGAACCAGAAAACATAAAATGAATCAGAGTCCAATTTGACAGGACCAAAGATGCAGAGTCTTACTTGACTGGATTAAATAGTGGAGAGTCCAAGTTGACAGGAGTAGAGTTCAGAGAGCCTGATTAGACTAAAGCTCACAGAGTTCTATTTCACAGGACTAAACCATGCAGAGTCTGCTTTTATAAGACTAAAGAGTGCAAAATCCAATTTGACCATACTAAAGAGTGCAGATTTCAATTTGACAAGAGTAAAGAGTCCAATTTTTTAGGACTAAAGGGCACAGAGTCCAAGTTGAGTGTAATAAAAAGCTCAGAGTGTGATTTTACAGGTCTGAAGTGTGCAGAGTCTGATTTGACAGGACTAAAGAGTGCAGAGCCCAATTTGAATAGACTAAAGTGTGCAGAGTCTGATTTCAGAGGACTAAAGCATGCGGTTTGATTTGACAGAACTAAAGTGCACAGAGTCCAATTTGTCCAGACTAAAGAGTGCATAGTTCAATTTTAGAGGACTAAAGCACGCAGATTCCAATTTGACCATACCATAGAGCACAAAGGCTGATTTGACATAACTAAAGCATACAGAGTCCAATTTGACAGAACTAAAGAGCATAGAGTCTGATTTGAATAGACTAAAGTGTGCAGTGTCTAATTTCATAGGACTAAAGCATGCAGTGTTTGACTGGACCAGACTATTCAATTCAATTCAATTCAAGTCAATTCAATTCAATTTTATTTATATAGCGCCAAATCACAACAACAGTCACCTCAAGGTGCTTTATATTTTAGGGTAAAGACCCTACAAATTAGACAGAAAACCCTAACAGTCAGACAACCCCCTATGAGACTACAGAGTGCAGAGTTGAATTTCAGAGGACTAAAGCACACAGGTTCCGATTTGACAGATCTAAAGCATGCAGAGTCCAGTTTGATCATACTAATGAGGGCAGAGTTCGAGTTGACAAATCTAAAGAGCACAGAATTAGATTTGATGATAAATAATAATGCAGAGTTGAATTTTACAGGGTTACTGTGTGCACAGTCCAATTTGACAGGACTAAAGAGCCTAGAGTCTGATTTGAATAGACTAAAGCGCGCAGAGTCTGATTTCATAGGACTACTACATGCTGTAGCATGCAGTCTGATTTGACAGGACTAAAGAGCACAGACTTCAGTTTGACCTGACTAAATAGCACAGAGTTCAATTTTAGAGGACTAAAGCACGCAGATTCTGATTTGATAGGACTAAGGAGGGCAGTGTCTGATTTCATGGGACTAAAGCGTCCAGAGACCGATTTGACCAGACTAACGTGCAGAGAGTCCAGTTTGGCCATACTAAAGTCCAATCTGACAGGGCTAGAGAGCACAGAGACTGATTTTTACAAGACTAAAGCATGCAAAGTCTAATTTAACCATTCCACATAAGTGCAGAGTTAGATTTTACAAGACTAAAGCATGCAGAGTCTGATTTCATCGGACTAAAGAACGCAGAGTTCAACTTGACCACACTACAGAGTGTGATTGGACAGAACTAAAGAGCACAGAGTCAGATTTTACAGGACTAAAGAGCTCAGAGTCTGATTTAACTGTACTAAAGAGCTCAGAGTTTAAATTAACTGTACTAAAAATTGCAGTCTGATTTGACCATACTAAAGCACACTGAGTCTGATTTCACAGGACTAAGTCATGCAGGATCCAATTTTACAAGACAAATAACTGCAGAGTTGATTTCACAGGACTGAAGTGTGCACAATCTGATTTTACTGAACTAAAGAGTCCACTTCTACAGTTCTAGAGTGTCCAATTTAACCATACCATAGAAGATAGTATTATTTGACAGGACTAAAGACCACAGTCAGTTTTTACAGGACTAAAGTGAGCAAAGTCCAATTTGACCATGCCATAGAGGACAGTTTTATTTGATAGGACTAAACAGCACAGAGTATGATTTCACCAGATGAAAGAGCAATGGTGTAAAAGCACACTAAAAGTAATTATAAATATCTTGTAATAAGAACAACAGTAATAGTAGCATAAACATGTATAAACATGTACCAAACAGCCTCTGGAAATGTTTTAGTCTTACTTGCATTTACATGCATGAATCTCCACATACCATATCCAACCAACATTTAAAACAACTTGACATTCCACATGTGATTAGAAACACACATTGATTGCTTCTCTAACTGTGAAGTTCCCATTTCTTTCTTCTGGAACACAGACTCAGAGAGAGCCGTCTATTTTGCCACCACACTGTACAGAGTCAATGTGTTGCTATCCAGCAATAGCTTCAATATTCTCCCCTGCTCTGTTTCCAATTTGGTGCTCAATTGGAAACATCATTCTTCAGTTGTCTTCACAGAGAGTGGCTGTCAGTGGGGACATTAGTCTATCCACTGGCCAGTGGGCTGTGGAGATGGTGTTGCATTTGTTTTGTGAGTGCACAAAGGGCCTCTGGGTACTGATGAATGCTGCCTGGTCCTGTGTTGTTTCTGTATTTGCCGTTACCACAAGACAACATATTTTTGAGATCCATTAAGATATGCACTTATGCAAAGTGATTTTAGTATTAAGATTTATAAAGAGACTGGCTAAGCTGTATAGGTGAGACACCACAGTTATGAAATTTAAAGCTGCTACTATTCATCTTTATACTATACATGATCAGATGACTGTGTGTAATGTGAAAGGAGCTGATTAAAGTGATGAACCCTTTAGAAAAATTACCACTCAGTTATGTAATTCCTTTCAGCTTTATGGAATATTTTTTGCATCTTTGATCTTATTATTTGGGTTTTACGTCATACAACTGTGCTGGTTTATTCTCTGCATTCTCTTCTTCCTGTTTTCCACCAGCAGGCAGATGTTTTTAGTGCAGAAGCTGAAACAGCAGATAGACACAATGAGAGACTAGCTTGTGTACATAATGGAGCATCTAGCAGCTAAAAAGATACATTTTTTGAGAGTTTGTGGGGACAAGAAAAATACAGCTAAAAGGAGAGGGAAGATTGAACTTTCATTTAGAGTGGGTTTAGGTTAATTTACGGTCCACCTGATGAAGATAATGGTGACAATTTTGACTGCTGGATGTTGCGGAAAAAAAAGAATGAAACTCTATTGCTTTCATTACTCTGTATTCAGGATGTGCACATGCGTAATGCTTGCCATTTATTAATATATATATATTTTTATGTAATATGTAAAGCAGCATAAAATCTCATAGCTGAAACTGTGATGCTAGGAGAGGTCAAAAAAGTTACAAGTTTATAAGATCAACTCTACTTGGAAAAAAAGACAGCGTGAACAAGGACAAAAGAAAGCTAAAGTTAGATTAACTATAACTAACCCTGGGGGAACCGGTCACAGGTCTGTCACGTTGCATCTGTAATGCACTGTTGCTCCTTCGCGAGATCACACCAGGAGTATTTTAGAAGCGGAATGTTTAATCTTCGTGGGATCTTTCATTTTGAAAATCAAACTTTCTGTGCTGTTCCTCTCTGACGTTCCTTAGTCTCAGCCTCCTGCTACCTACCACTAATTTTGGTGACTCAAAGTGGGAAGCATTTCTGGGGTGTTTTTGAAGCACACTGTTGTGCATGTGATGGAATCACAAGCATTGTCTCCAGTATGATCAGCACCTTCAGCCATGTGAGGATACAGCCATGCCCAGTGTCATCTTCTTTTGGCTGCTCACTTTAGGGGTTGCCACAGCAGATCATCTGCCTCCATTTCACCCTATCCCTAGCAGCCTCCTCTGTCACACCAACCCTCTGCATGTCCTCCTTCACTACATCCATGAACCTTTTCTGTGGTCTTTCTCTTTTCCTCCTGCCTGGCAGCTCCATCTTTAACATCTTCTGTCCAATATATCCACTATCCCTCCTCTGCATGTCCTAACCATCTCAGCCTTGCCTTTCTAACTTTGTCTCCAAACCACTCAATCTGAGCTGTCCCTCTAATATACTCATTTCTAATCCTGTCCATTCTGGTAACTTCCAATGAAAGTCTTAGCATCTTCAGCTCTGCCACATCCAGCTCTCCTTCCTGTTGTTTTGTTAGTGCCAGTGTCTCCAAACCATACATCATAGCATGTCTCACTACCATCTTGTAAACCTTCCTTTTCACTCTTGCTGCTATCCTTCTATCACAAATCACCTATGACACTCGTCTCCACCAACTCCACCCTGCCTGCACTCTTTTCTTCACCTCTTTTGTGCACTGTCTGTTACTTTGGATGGTTGACCCCAGGTATTTAAACTGATCTACCTCTCATTCACACACCAAAGCATACTTCTACCTCTCCAGGCTCTATTCCACCTGTTCTCTACTCTCACTACAGATCACAATGTCATCTACGATAGTCCATAGAGACTCCTCCCTGACCTCATCTGTCAACCTGTCCATTGCCACTGTAAACAAGAACGGGCTCAGAGCCGATTCCTGATGCAATCCCACCCACCTGATGCACACCTCACCACTGTCTCTCTGTCCTCACACATGGTCTGCACCACCCTCACATACTTCTGTGACACTCCAGAGAGTGGCTGTGGCTCAGGAGGTAGAGCAGGTCATCTACTTATTGGAAGGTGAGTGGTTCGATCCCTGGCTACCCTAGTCTACATGCTGAAGTATCATTGGGCAAGATACTGAACCCCACATTGCCCCCAATGCATTCATTGGAGTGTGAGTATGCATGTGAATGTTAGCTAAGCACTTGAGTATAGATAAAAGTGTTGTATGACTGGGTGAATGTAGTATGAAGTGCTTTGAGTACTCAAAACTGAGTAGAAAAGTGTTATATACCAGTCTATTTACCATTTACTTCTTCCTCATACAGTACCACAGTTCCTCTATTGGCACCCTATCATATGTTTTTGCTAGATCCACAGACACAGTGCAACTCCTTCTGACCTTCTCTGTACTTCTCCATCAACACTCTCAAAGCAAACATCGCATCTGTAGTGCTCTTTCTCGGCATGAAACCATACTGCTGCTCACTGATTGTCACCTCTCCTCTTAACATAGCTTCAATAACTGTTTCCAATATCATCATTGTATGGCTCATCAACTTTATCCCTCTGTAATTACTATAGTTCTGCACATCACCCGTGGTCTTGAAAATTGGTACCAGTCCACTTCTTTTCCATTCCTCAGGCATGCTCTCACTCTCCAAGATTGTATTAAACAATCTGGTCAATAAGTTCACTGCCCTCTCTCCTAGACATCTCCATACCTCCGCATTTATGTCATCTGGACCAACCGCCTTTCCACTCTTCATCCTCTTCATAACTGCCCTCACTTCCTCCTTACTAATCCTCTGCACTTCCTGATTCACTAAGTTTCCTCCATCTGTCCTCCTTTCTCTCTTAGTTTCTTCATTCATGAGCTCCTCAAAGTACCCCTTCCACCTTCTCAAGACACTCTCTTCACTCATTAGTACATTTCCATCTCTATGCTTAATCACCCTAACCTACTGCAGATCCTTTCCAGCTTGATCTTTCTGCCTTGCCAATTGATACAAGTCCTTTTAAGGACTTAAAAACACATAAAAGAATTTTAAAATGAACTCTAAAATGGACAGGCAGCCAGTGCAGTGAGGATAAAACAGGAGTAATGTGCTCTCTCTTCCGTGTTCCAAATAAAATGCGTGTGGCAGCTGAAGATGAGACAAGGAGGACTGGCTAACACCAACATACAAAGAATTACAGTAAACCAACCGAGTTGTGATAAAGGCATGGATCACTGTTTTAAAGTGATCTGTCAACAGAATATTTTTTATCTTCACCAATTGTCTCAGCTGAAAGAAGTTGGATTTCACCACTGCACTGATCAGACCGTCCAGTCTAAAATCACTGTTCATCCTAAAACCCAGGTTTGTGACAGTAGGCTTTCCATACTGTGCCAGAGGGCCCATGTCCACAGGAGAAGTCCCACCGGTGACACCAGGACCAATAAAAATCACCTCTGTCTTCTTTTCATTAAAATTTATGAAGTTTAGAGCCATCCAAGCTTTTAGTTCCTCAAGACAGTCAATTAACGTTTGTATGGAGTAGGCATCCTTCTGTTTTAAGGGCACATAAACCTGAGTATCATCTGCATAACAATGGAAAGCAATTTTGTGCTCTCTAAGAATGGAGCCGAGGGGCAGCAGATACAGAGAAAATAGCAGAGGCCCAAGTATCAAGCCCTGCGGGACCCCATTTGACAATGAAGCAGAGGAGGATCTGAAATTGTTTAGACTAACACAAAAAGTTCTCTGAGCCAGGTACGATCTGAACCATTCCAGAACAGTGCCATGAACAATGCTCTAAATGACATATTAAAATATTATGATCCACTGTGTCGAAGGCAGCTGTTAAGTCTAAGAAAACTAGGATCACATAGTCCCCTGAATCTGTAGCCAGGAAGATGTCATTGAAAATTTTCAGCAACGCAGATTCTGTGCTATGAAGAGACTTAAAACCAGATTGAAAAACCTCAAGGACATCATTTTCATCTAAAAAGGCTTTCAATTGGCAGTAAACAATTTTCTACAAAATTTTTGAGAGAAAAGGAAGCTTGGAAATAGGCCTAAAGTTGGATAACACAGTGGGATCCAGGCCAGGTTTTTTGATCAGTGGTTGAACTGTTGCATGTTTAAAAATTTTAGCAACTGCACCTGAGGACAGGCTGCTGTTAATAACAGCAAGAACAGATGGACCTAAAACAGAAATAACCTCTTTAAAGGATCAAGGCAGGACAACATCAGTGGGGGAACCAGAGGGCTTCAGATGACCAACAATCTCATATAAGACAGACAGAATCACAGGGTGTGAGCCCTAGCATCATTCACCCTATCCACAAAGAAGTTCAAAAATTTCTCACATGCCTCAGGGGAAGGCTCCATACAGGCAGTCTGAGGAGCATTCAAAAAAATATCGACAGTACACGAGGCTTGTGACAGTTTGACAGAATGATATTTGACAAGTTCTCTCTTTTCTCTCTTTCACAGTTTCCTGATAACGACGCCAACTTTCGTTTAATATTTGAAACAACACCTGCAGCTTATCCTTTTTCCACTTTCGTTCAGCTTTTCGCCACTTGCGTCTGACAGCACAAGATAAAATGAGGTCCAGTGTGTGTCTACGTTTTTGTGTGGGTCCAGATACCCACTGCATGAAGAGTCACCCACCCACACCTCCATCACACAGAGGAAGTCCAATCCATTGGAGATGAAGGAGTCCTTGAGGATAAAAGTTTTATTTGCTAGGGACCTAGCATTCACCAGGCCAATCCTGACAGGAGCCAGCGGGACCAGGGCATTAGTAGTCCAGGGATCCCTGCAGAAAGGCCGCAGGACGGAGACGAGGAGAGTATTGGCGGCAGGGCTGTAACAGCTGGAACAGCTCTTCCAGGCTGGGGCGACAGGTACCAACCAGGTGTAGACAGGCTACAGGCCTTCACCTACATGTCCACTGAAGTCTGCTCCAATTACCACTCTCTCTCCCCTGGGAACACTCTGTATCACTTCATCCAATTTACTCCAGAATTCCTCTCTCCCTTCTAACTGGCATCCAACCTGTGGGGCATATGTACTGACAACAATCTACATCACCCCTTTGATTTCCATCTTCAAGCTCATGATCCTGTCTAATATTCTCTTCACCTCCACAACACTATTCACATAGGGTCTTTACCCTAAAATATAAAGTGCATTGAGGCGACTGTTGTTGTGATTTGGCGCTATATAAATAAAATTGAATTGAATTGAATTGAATACTCTTCCTTCAATATTACCCCTACAAAATTTTTCTTCCTATATACACATGGTAGAACAGTTTGAATCCACCTCTGATGCTCCTGGCCTTGCTTCCCTTTCACCTGGGCTCCTGCTCACACAATATATTTACCTTCCTTCTCTCCGTCATATCAGCCAGCTCTCTCCCAGTCATAGTCACTACATTTAAAGTCCCTACTCTCACCTCCACACTCCTGCCTTTCCTTCTCTCTCGCTGCCTCCTAACACGCTTTCCCCCTCTTCTCTTCCTTTGTCTTCAGCCAACAGTAGCACAGTTTCCACCAGCACCCTGTTGGCCAACAGCACTGGAGGCGGTCATTGTTAACCCAGGCCTCGACCAATCCGGTATGGAAATCTCATTCGTGATGATCCACACATTTGATTTGACAAAGATTTTACGCAGGAGGCCCTTTTGACAGAACCCTGCCCATTTATCCGGGCTTGGTTCTGGCACTAGGAGTACACTGGCTTGTTTATGTGTGTTTATATCCTCTTTTTTCTTTCAGCTTGCAGCGCTGACTTCAAAGTGGCTGAAAGAAAATGCAGTTTTACCTCTCCAAACATCTAGAAAAACAGCCAGTGTTTGGATCTCATTATCAAGACTTTGAAATCAGGTAGAAGTATTTTGCTATAGCAGCCCACTGTGGAACTTGTGTTAACTGCAGAGCTGGAGATCAGCCATGAAACAAAAACATCATCAACACTTAAAGTGGCACTCATAAAACATTACATGGAATAATAAGCACATAATGATAATTACTACAATAAGATATAATAAACACAATGTGCAAAAACTGTAAGAAGCTGAACAGTTTATGGGAAAGCTGTTTAGTTAATGACACAGTATTAAAGTGAATGTGACTGTGTGATGTTGCTGATGATATTCTCCCTAATGTGTAATGAAAGTTGATATTTACTTCTAACACAGCTATAAGACACTGCAGTGCACTTCTACTGCCATTTTAAAAAACAAAAATCATAATACTAATCCTTCTAATAATAATAAAAAAAAAAAATTTGTACCACAACCTCATGTATCATAAGTGACTCTTGCTATTAAGCTATATAAGTACCAGTCCATTTACCATTCCCAAGCATCCTTGATACTTGATACATCCAAGATACTGAACCCCACATTGGCCCCAATGGAGTCAATGGGGTGTGAGTGTGTGTGAATGTTAGTAACCACTTAAGTGTAGATAAAAGTGCTGTATGAATGTACATGTGACTGGGTGAATGTGGCATGTAGTTAAAGTGCTTTCAGTACACAGACACTGAGTAGAAAAGCGCTATATAAGTACCAGTCCATTTACCAAAAGTGTGTCAGTTATCATTCATCACATCATCTCCTGTAAATGTGTTCACTTTCTATGAATCCCTCTACACATAATTTGACAGACGTGGATTGTGTGGAGCTTCCCCAACGATTCTGTGACAATGACATCAGTAGCCTATGGAATTAAAATCATCCAGTATTTCATAAGAAAAAACATCAGCAAAATGGAAAGTACAGAAAGAAATATTTTTCTTTCAGAGAAATTACTTTTTAGAAGATACAATAGAATCTTATTCAACCAAAACAAAGGAGACTGTCTGTGTATTAAAGAAATCTTATTGATCAGAGAAAATCTCCCAACCATATGTTATAAAACATATTTGAGTTCTAAAAATAAACTGTATGTAAAAGAATGTAACCACCATGATATCACCCACTGGTTTTGGATTCCACCGTTTGAAGCCTTAACATTAGAATATTTGCTGCTCTCATGTCACTTTTTGGAGCTAGAGGTGACCATATTTGGATGACAGAGTGAAATGCAAATTAATCAGTTGACCCTAACTAGCTTGTTTAGCAAGCTACATCTACAAACTGTCAGGTGACTTTCACGCATGTGATTGTGGTTATATGATTTTGTTGTATAGCAGGAAAAAAAAGAAGTGTAATTCAATTTGCCATGTATTGTTGTGTTTTAATATATTTTGATGAAAAGTATTTTTTGGGGGTATATTATATCGGGTAAAATACACCCAACGTTAGTAATGGTGTATGTACAAAAATGTACGTTAGTGTTCTAGGGTTAAGCGTAACCATGCCTCTCACCATGTTACAAAATCTGACATATTTAACTGTGGCTCAGATGCAATTTGATCTGATTTATTCAGACATTTATTTCACAGATAGACAGGGATTACATTATTAGAAGAATCAAGAAAGCTTAAGACATGCACCTGAAAACACACAACAGCCAGCCTCCAGTTCCATCACTCATTTTCAGAGTGTACTGTATTTGATGATAAATGTACATCAGAGTTGAACATGTGCTTCCAAGTGTCTGTGCAGAGGGCTGCTGCATTTCATATTCTTGCCATCTGTTTTTTTTTTTTGTTTGTTTGTTTGTTTTTTCTTTATTAGGTTGTTTACCAGTGGAGCAGAATACCGAGCAGTTGGGGGGAAGTGAATGAAAAGTGAGGGAGGGTGGGCTCGGGCAGTTCAAATTGAGACCCATTTTTCAAAATTTGATTCAATTTCCGTAATTCTCAAGCCTCCTGTTTTCAAAGGTCCCTCCACTCTCCTTTCAAGTGTGTGACAGGCATAAAAGCTGGAGTGCTGATGCTTATGGTGTAATATAATCACCCACCCACCACCCACCCTGCCCAATTGCAACCCACACACACTGATGCAAGGCCCATTCGCACAATATTGGCACAGCTGCAGCACCCAGGGTGCCTTATGATTATGAAGATGAAGGGAAACAAAGAGCTGCAAGCTGTCTCCTGGCACCCATTATCACTTCTCTCTCTCTCTGACCTGCAGATGAATCTCAACCATTTCACCTGATACACAATGCTTGCTTTTTTTCTAGCATCTGGTATATTTTTGCTTAATTTCTGTATTGTTTTGTCACCTTTTCTGTCAGTTCTTTTGTCACAACAACATGTTTCCCCCCAGTGTGGAGATGCACCTTATCTCTCAGGTGGAAACTGCTCATTGGCCATAGTCACTGGCACCAAAAGTAGCGCATGGCCAGAATAACCTACTAATGAGGGATTTATACTCTTGCATTGGTGTGGATTTGGGTAGCTCTTTGACTATAGAGAAAGACAGATTGTGAGAGTCCACAAATCAGAAGCAGTGCAGACACTCTTGCATGTAGCCCAACAGCGATGACACTAAGTGCAGGTAGAATGCTGGTTGGTTGAAATATTGGTTTGAACAGGGCAGGGAATGAGGGAATGACAGTACACCACAAATGGTGTACTGTCATTCCCAATGGTTAACTTCCATAATTATTTCCTCTAAACCATCAACTTGTCTATTGGACCCCATCCCTACAAGACTGCTCAAAGAAGTCCTACCATTAATTAATGCTTCAATCTTAAATATACTCAATCTATCTTTATTAACGGGCTACGTACCACAGGCCTTTAAGACGGCAGTAATTAAACCATTACTTAAAAAGCCTTCACTTGACCCAGCTGTCTTAGCTAATTATAGGCCGATCTCTAACCTTCCTTTTATTTCTAAAATTCTTGAAAGAGTAGTTGCAAAACAGCTGACTGATCATCTGCAGAGGAATGGTTTATTTGAAGAGTTTCAGTCAGGCTTCAGAATTCATCACAGCACAGAAACAGCTCTAGTGAAGGTTACTAATGACCTTCTTATGGCCTCTGACAGTGGA
>VUQI01057258.1:0-22597 GCA_015106735.1 Paratilapia polleni
CACCAGTGCACAAAGCAAGGTCCATAAAGACATGGATGAGCAAGTTTGGTGTGGAAGAACTTGACTGGCCTGCACAGAGTCCTGACCTCAACCCGACAGAACACCTTTGGGATGAATTAGAGCGGAGACTGTGAGCCAGGCCTTCTCGTCCAACACCAGTGTCTGACCTCACAAATGTGCTTCTGGAAGAATGGTCAAAAATTCCCATAAACACTCCTAAATCTTGTGGAAAGCCTTCCCAGAAGAGCTGAAGCTGTTATAGCTGCAAAGGGTGGGCCGATATCATATTAAACCCTATGGATTAAGAATGGGATGTCACTCAAGTTCATTTGTGTGTGAAGGCAGACGAGGGAATACTTTTGGCAATAATTTTGGACATCACATGCTGCTGCCGTCTAGTTTCTCATGTCTGAAACATCAGCACAAACCTGAGTGCCTTTTCAATCCTATCTTTAAAGTTCAAGTCCTTAATGTGGATTTTAATTTTAATTTTAATTTGATTTAGTATTTGTGAACTTTCTGAGTAGATTAAGGGGTTTTTTTTGGGGGGGTTTTTTTTTTGGAAAAGTAAAACCATTGCTGAAGTTCCCTACACCTGCAGTCTTTCTAATGTCCAGCAGGGGGCGACTCCCCTGGTTGTAAAAAGAGGCCTGAGTGTATAGAAAACTAAGAAAATGAACCTACTGCTCGCCTGATCTCTGAGTTCAATAAACACTCTCCTGATGAGTTTATGGTCTCAGTTTCTGGTTTTGAAGTCTTATTGAATAAAACATGATGTTCATTTGGGGAACTGTGGTCCCAAAATGAGTCAAAAAAGACCAGAAAGCAGGAGGATTTAGGGCAGGGCTACCTTGTGATTAACAAGTCTCTGTATCAGTGTGCAGTGTCCCTCACTTTTGTCAGATCCACGTCTCTCTCATCAAGTTTGGTTGCAACAAGCTAACATGTTGATGGGAAAAATGCTCAGCCTGAGATTTCAAAAACAAACCAATATGTGATGTCATATTACCATCATTTATGTACAGTCTATGACAAATATTAAGTAGGTCATTGTGGTCTCTGCTGAGTGTGCCGGTTGTCATTTCAGAAATTATCACAATGTTAAAAAGATCTGAAGGAGTTTAAAAGGCTCAAAGCACCACACTCAGGGCCTAAAATCTCCACTTCTGCTGCACAGAGTTGTAAAAAAAAAACAAAAAACAAAAAAACCCCTCTTTTCTGAGTCTTTTCTGAGTGGCAGTCTGATTCCCTGAAGTACATCTTTTAAATTCATGATGGGTACCATCCTGTTTGAACCCAGAATAAAGGCTCTTACCTGAGATGATCACACACAGGATCAGAGAGAAACCCTGCTGCCACATCTTCAGACTCACTGCACACAAATACACAGAAATGAAGCCTTAAAACGCACAAACACCAAATTTAGGAAGTTCTTTGTGTCATCTCTGAAGTAACAATTTCCCGCTAGTTGGAGAAAAGAAGAAGTAAAAGAGAAAGAGGCCACAGTGACCCCTACTACATGATTTTACACATTTTATGACACATTTCATTTGTTTTTTCATGTTTGTGAATGAGGACTTTTGGAGTGAAATAATGTAGAACATGATATATTTCTTCTTTGCTTACTTTTTAAAATATCTTTAAATGTTTCTGAATCCTCGAACTCTGTTCATTTCAGGTTTAGTTCAAAATATTCAAGATTTTTAGTGTGCTAGTCTCACTATAATGCTCATTTCTGGCTCTGTATTTCTGTACTGATTTTCTGCTCAAGTAGCTTTGTGTGATTCACAGCTCAAAAAGTCCTGATATATCTCATACTGGACCTGTCATATTTGGAGTGTGCAAAGATGAGAACCAAACTGCAAGGATGCTGAGAGGCAGAATTGGAAAGCAAAAGGCGACCCTTTATTATGGCTGAAAAAGTCCAAAAACGTAAATCCAAAACAGGAACTGGAACTAAGAACTAAGACTCAGGACCCTATAAAACAAGAAAGTCACATAGAAACAATAAACTAAGAACAAAGCAGAACACCAAATAATGAACAAGAATCCAAAGTCCCAGAAAACTCAAAACTCTGGGTCCAGGACCACGACAGGACCTAAAAATTCAAATTATCAGCAGGTTATGTTATATTCCTGTAAGTCATGACTAAACACTGTGTGACGGTCTGTATCACCGTATGAACGTATTAAACAACATTCATGATGTCATACAACAGGATTTAACTGGAAACTAAAACAAAAAACTGGAGAAACATTCTCACATTTATTTGAGTCATAAAATGCAGAACCGTGTATCTCTCATAATAAATGCATAAACATAACTCAGTGTCAGAGCACATCAGGTTTATATGTGTGTGTTCATTACCCGTTGAAAGGCACCAAGCAAAGGTGCGTCCATGGTGACCGAGTCAAAACATCCCTGTATGTATAAATAAGTGCCTCTCAGTCCCTCCATTTTATTTCTGTTACAAAGCCACTCATTGGTTTCATACTGATATGGACTGTACTTCTGGGGAATAAAACACATCAACAGCAGTCTAGTTTCACACATGAAAATAGATTTATTGATATTTAATTGGGTCAATTCATTGAATTAATTTTTACAATATAAATTCATGAAAATGGTGAAAATATTACATCCACTGACCAATCAGATCACTGACTCTTTGTGGAGATAATTATTTCCTAATTCATGTCTTCATTACTAGTTCTGTGGATCCCAGTAGAAACAAAACAAAGTATTAGGTTGTAAAACTGGATAAAAAAAACCCAACAAAACAAAACAAAGCAATGAGGCAGGCGTATTAACGAGCTGCTGCAAAAAATACATTCTTAAAACTAGGAAATGAACCTTCAGGATGCTGAGCAACAAGAAGTATAAGATACGGTGCACTAGAGTGGTATGAAGCAACGGGACAAAACAAATATCTTAATGTACTCAAACTCATCTTAGATCAAAATAAACACAATAAAGTTGAAATGCAACCAAAAACATGAAATAATATAATATATAACAAGTAAAATCTTTGAAATTCATGTGATGAAACAAACAAACATCTTCAAAACATGGGGAAAAAAAAGAATTGTTTACATGTCTTTACATTTAGTTTCATTTCAAGCTGCTTGCAGTTAAAACACAACACTGAGAAAAGCAAATATTCATTTCATTTGTGAAAGTTGCCTTTTTTAAACAAATATATGTTTATATATATTGAAATTTTTTCATGGATGCAAAATTTTGACAGAAAATCTTCCTTCAGACTTTTAAAGACTTCAGTGTCAGGATTACAAACAGGACAGGTAAGACAGGTAGCAGATGGCTATCCACAACCACCGGCGCCATCACGCCCGGTCGGGTCCCAGACGGGCGTGATGGCGCAGAGGAGATTGAGCCTTTGCTGTAGCTGCCCCTAAACTTTGGAACCACCAGCCCCTTCAAATTAGGACCTCAAATCCTGTTTGAAAACTCATTTTTATTCCTTGACATTTGTTTTCCGTTTTTCTGTATTCTGCTGTTTTTATTGGTTTTATTGTTTCATTCTTTTAGTTGTGCAACACTTTGGTCAACGCTTCTTGTTTTTAAACGTGTTTATAAATAAACTGATTTGACTTCAGTTTCCTGAGAAAAGCAGCCTGGACTTTGGCTTTCTGTGTTGTTCAGAGAACGTCCCAATAAACTAAAGAAAGAAACCCACACATGATTCAGATGTGATGCTCATTATTTTACTTTATGAGTGGATTATTTGCTTGGTGTTTTTCATTCCTCACTCACTGCTGGACTTTCATTGGAGGGTACAGGACGCCTGAAATTAACAACAGCTGAGCCATTAAATCCATTTTCAGGTTTGCTAATATGGCATCGTTGTTGGTAATATTCTCCTTTTAATTTGCATAAAATCAAATGTCTTCAGATTTTCTAAGGAGCCAAAATTTCACATGTACAAAACTTGAGAGATAATCTTCCAGATCATGATTACCAAACAGCTCAGGGAGCTTTAATACTCCAGTAAAAGTAGAAGTACCACAGAATCACGGGGTAGAAATTTAAAAAAACTACAGAACCCCCTGAAGTCCAAAATTTCTGTAGGATACTTTCATTTGACTTAATTAAAAGTACAAAATCTGCTAGAATCAAAACATATTCAAAATGTGAAAAATAAAAGTTAACTTTATGCATAAAAACTAATAAAATTTCACAAGAGAAATATTTTTTAGCGTCTCAGATGTGAAATTTCTGCTTTTTGTCATCAGGAGCAGAGCTCAGGTGATGCGAGGAAAGATGAGGCAGGTGGGCGTGGCTGGTATGTTATTCATGTGTGGACACATGAAGGATTTTTACAGTATGTGCAGTATGGCCTCACCAGGTGAGCAGCTTCTCACTCACCTGGTTCCTGGTTCATTTCTGGAGCTGAAAGAAGAAAAAAAAAATCTCACTGGAAGTGAAAACAGCTGCTGCTTTGCTTACAAGATTTATTTCATTTCCAATTCAAACGAGAGCTGACAGAGGAAACTCGCACAGCTACTGGACTTAAAGGTGATCTACATTTCTACATTTCTAATCTGGGACTCCATTAGAGTACCTTTATGCAGCCCCTCAGGTCTTTTGTGTTAATATGAGTATTTTAACAGCATATTTGTCAGCTTTAGTTATATATTAATTAATGTTTGATCAAAGTTGGTTATCAGTAATCAAGTTCCCAAACACTGTGCACAGTTGAGATGAATTAATTCATTAAGTTTCTTTTCACATCCATAAAAAAGTGAAACTCACAGGAAGTGGAACCAGGCATGGCACCTGCTGAATAAACCATCTGAAGCTCTTCTTGTGATCGTTGAGGACGGCGTCTTCTCCTCTGGAGACTTTGACCACTGGAGAGATGGTCAGCTTCCATCCAACTGAGACAGAACCTGACAGAGGAACGTGGATTGTTAAGTTTCAACCCAATTTAAGGTTTGCACTAAAAAATACTTCCTGATACGTCCTTCATGTGCAGCAAAAACCTCTCTGACGAGCTGAGGCCGGGCGTTTACCACCTCTGTACGTGCCTGAAGATGTTAGCAGCAGTTTTTCTTTCAGCCCTGGAAGTTATTTCCTGTTTCACTCCATTGTGTCGCTTACAGGAGAGAAACTCAGCTGTATGACTACAGCCGAAAACTTCCATGCGTAGTTTTTTGTAAATTCTTACTCTGAAATGATCTTGTTTCTAAGTAAATTCATGGCTTGACGTCAGTGATTTTCTTGTTGGTTATGCAGGAGTACTGCAGTCTGGTAAAATATGCTTCCAAGCAGACACCATCTGCATGTCACTATTATGCACGAGGTGGACAAAGAGCCACCGCATGCAGAAATATTGGCCACTGAGGGATAATGATCCCATTGTACAGACCTGCATGGGGTTGTGGTGGCATTACTGGCAGGTTTGCTAACCAGTAGACTGCAGTTTGTGGCTCATTTGGACCTTGGTTTTGCTTTAGGTTAGGGTAAGGCACTAACTGACTCCCATTCAAAAACCATCATCTTTTATCTAGGAATACCAAGTCCATATTTTTTTTCAGCTTTATATGATTGTCTCAGTTGCAAAACTCAGGCACCCTCAGGTGGTAATTTGGGAAATTATTAGTGAGATTTGTCTTACAGAGTACTCGAAGCTGCTCATCCGGGCCCTGGAGGTCAGAATATTGCTACCTCTGCTTCACATGCTCGGACTATTCTTGTAAAAAAAAACAAAAAACAACAACAACATTATAAAACTTCCTCTTTCAAGTCTTAGTAACTTAACAAGTAGCTTTGCAGAAGTAATACTGATACTAGTATACTGATTCACTGAAGTACATTTTTTAAAATCCTGGTGGGTCCTGCCCTGTTTGAACCCACAATAAAGGCTCTTACCCGAAATGACCACACACAGAATGAAAGAGAAACTCTGCTGCCACATCCTCGTACTGACCGCACACAGATACAGTGAAATGAAGCCTTCAAACATTCAAAGTAAAACAGCAAATTTAGGAAGTGTGAAACATGTAATCTCTAAAAGAAGCATTTCAAAAGAGGAAGTAAAAACAGAGAAACGGTGACCCCTACCAAATGGTTTTACACATTTTACTGCATGTTTTATTTGTTTTTCACGTTTCTGAATCAGTATTTTTGCACTTTGGAGTCTTGTATCCTTCATTTAGTGGACAAAGCTTCATGTTTTGATCTTCTGATGGTGTGCTCACCTTGTGTTTGGATCCCATTGATCCAGAGCTCCGTGCACTGCTCCCTTAGAGACCTTCAGTCCAACCATGATGTGACTCTAGGAAACCCTGTCTTTGCTCTGAATAACAGTCTGACCTCTCACTCGTTCATATTTCTACCAGGTGAACAATCGCTGCTGGTTGGTTTAGATGAACGAGCCTGTGATGAGTCCATCAAAGCCTCCTGAGGGTCATCTGAATGCTGAGCCAATGAAAGGACACAACTCTTTGTAGGAGGCAGTTCACATGGTGACTGAGTGTAATCTGCTTCAATTTGACCATTTTTAAATGGGTTAAAATAGTTTTCTCTGCATATTATTTCCAGGTCAATATTAAATTATGACATATTTTCCGTCTCCTGTCAGACTTTTGGACCGAAATCTTCTTGAAGAGGACCTCTTCTGCAGTTGGTAGCTTTGCATGATTCAGTTCATCATGAAAGTGGAATAAACACAGAGCCGTCTGAAGCCTGAAGCTTACGCTCATTTTTTAAAACTTTGGCCTCAGAACATTCGCTGAGGCCCTGCAGTCAGTGGACAAAAACTGAGAGAAATATTAAACCTCTGTCAGCTGATTCTACAGAGACTTCGTTCATCACTGAACTTAAAAAAAAGCAGAATAGGGGTAAAAGCAGTGCAAGAGTAAAGATATTTCCATGCATCCATTTTCTTATCCACTTATCCAGCTGAGGGCCACCACAGGGCGGCTCGAGCTGTCATAGTGCGAGAGGCGGAGTAAACCCTGAATAGGTTACAAAATTTTATTTTAAAGGTTCTTATTGTAAAGTTCTGTGTTTAGAAGTAGCTTCGAACTTTCCAAACTTAAGTGAATCTATCAACAGAATGTGAAGAAACCACCACTGTGACTTTATGTCCAAAACATCTGAGTGCTGATACCAACTGAAGTCAAACTAGGGTTGGGCTGTACTTCTGCGTGATACCACATTGTACCACAGGATGGTGCAGCGAGTCAACCAGGGAACTTATTAAGAGCACGTTCTTATTTACAATGACGGCCTGCAAAAGCCAAAGCCCTCATGAGGAAGTGGGAGAGAGACTAAAAAGAAATATCAAAAGTTACAAGAACAGCAGCACGTGCCTGAAAACATCTTAAGACACCCACTGTTAAAACACTGCCCCCTGTTGGTGAAAGGTTTAGCTATCATCTAACATTTGAAGAGGGTCATTACAAAAAGCATGTTCAAAGAAGACGTCTATGACAGTAAATATCCAACAGTTTCTACCGGCTGACCCTGATGATGTCCCACATGTGATAAAAGTTTTGACTGGTTAAATATTGTGAGAAGACAAAAAGTGACTCAACATTTTTCAGTTTCCAGGTAAACTTCAGGTTTCATGGATCCCCTCCTCAGTTAAAATCACCTCACAGCACAAACTTTAATATTTCACGTTTTATTGTCACTCTGGTTATACAAGTAGAATCCTGAGGAAAGCTCCAATACACCATATAAAAACAGTAGTTAAAATAATCTCAAATCATAATAATAAAGGCCAATGCAACATACTACAAGGGCAGTGTGCACAGGTTAGAAGCACTTGTGCAGTGTGTTACTAAAGTAATTCTTTGAGTATTTCTACACTGTTGTACTTTTACATGAGTAAATGATCTGAATACTTTTCTGCAAAGAAAACATGTTGAATTGATTTTATTGCTGAGCTCTTCTTTACAGTTTCACTCGTTCATGCAAAGAGAAGTGAGTACAGCTGGGTTTACTCTTAAAAACACTCACAGAAACATGAGGGGAATATAAATAGAAGAATGGAAAAACATGAGCTGACATGAGCTGTGTCTGGGAGGGACTGACTCACATGAATCACACACACTCGTCCTGTTTCTTTGTCTCATCTCCTCAGTCGTCTCATCATGGACGCCCGGCTGGTCTGCAGCGCTCTGACTCTGCTGCTGTCCATCACAGGAGGTGAGCTAATTTACACGCAGAAACATCATCTTAAACTTTCAGGATGTGATGTCATTTCTGTGGCTTCACTGCCGTAAAAAAGGTTTGACAGACAGAAGTGGCCTGGTAGATTCTTCGAGACAAACAACAGAACTTTAGAGAAATGTTAGAGTGAGGTTCAAAATGAGGTAAGTGGTGTAAATCCAGCTGAACGATCTGAACTCTGAGCTGCCTGCTGTATGCCCCATTAATGTGTCTCTGGATCACATAAACCTGTAGGTGTCGGGTCTGAAAAGTGAAGCCAGTGCTTCACAAAGTGCCTTTAACCTGCATTAGTTGTAATGTCCAGCAGGGGGCAACTCCTCTGGTTGTAAAAAGAAGTCTGATTGTATAGAAGTCTGTGAGAAAATGAGCCTACTGTTCAGCTGATATCTGAGCTCAGTGAACACCTTCCTGATGAGTTTCTGGTCTCAGTCGCTGGTTTCAAATCTACTGAATAAACCATGATGTTCATTGTGCAAATTATGGTCCCATTAGGGTCGGAAAGGAGGATAAAGTAGGGGATGGTTTTGGGTGAAGCTACCATGTGACAGAAAAGTCGCTGGCCTGTGAGTGTGCAGTGTCATGATGAGGTCATGCTGGCTACATCCATCGTCCATATCTGGGAAAAAAGCTCAGGCAGCTCCCTGCAGCTTTTCAGTAAACCTGAATTACCATGAATCATTGTCAGCAACGGCATCTCAGTTCATAACGACAGGCCTGATACCCCATGCTCCTGAAGCACCTTCCCCAAGTCCACAAAACACATGTAGACTGGTTGGGTGAACTTCCATGCACCCTCAAATATCCTCGAGAGGATAAAGAGCTGACCTAGTGTTTCACTAAACCACATTTTTCCTCCAGGATCCAAGATGACTAACTAGACATCTTGGGTGACTCATTTTCTAGTCAGTTCACAAGTCAAGCTTTTATAACCCAGCCCACTGGGCCCAGGTGTAGCTCATGCAGCTCATTACCCCCCAGTTAGCTCGTGCAGAACAAAGCACAGCACAGAAACCAAAACGGAGACACTGTGCCAGGGGTCGTCACACTATTATTAGCCATGCTAGCACCAGCCTTCCTTCCTTGCAGGTTAACGTCCACAGACCTGTGCAGGATGTAATTATGTGTCACTTTACTCTGACACAGTCGACATACGACATTCATTTTCTACATCAAAGTACTTCAGAACCTCTACAACACACATAAACCAAGGGGCTTTAAAACATCTTAGACCCTACAGTTAACCGCTGTTATACACTGATAAAAAATTAATATTTAGTTTTAACCTTTTTCTGAAGACAGCGACTTACTCCTCCCTGCTTTTACTTCAATCTGCACCAGTCTGGACATGCAAGCTATAACTTTCAACATGCCCTCAACTTATTTTTATATCTGTTTTAGAAGAAGACTGTGGAACTCAAACTGTTCAAGTGACAGATTATTTTCTGAAGTTAGAAGCAGCACTGTTTTGGCCTGGAAGTTTGTTCTCCATCTGTCCTTCAAAATTACAACTCGAGAACAACACATTCTTTCCCATCAGCCCTCGGGTCTGCAGATGACGGCTGGTTCGTGAAAGTGCACGCGGAGGTACGAGGCATCGAGGGCTACCCGGTGGTGCTGCCCTGCACCTTCAGCCACCCACAGCACTCCCAGCATTCCACCCTGCAGGTTGTGTGGCGTCTGGGCCACGGCCAGGGCGCCACCGTCCTGTATCGCTGCACCAGCCGACCCGGGGCCCCCACCTGCGAGCCGGGACCGAAGCAGGACCAGCGCTACCGGCTGGAGGGAAACCCAAGGGAGCACGACCTGTCGCTGCGCATCAGCGGCACCACCCTGCAGGACAACGGACGCTACTACTGCAGAGTGGAGGTTCAAGGACGAGAACACATCAGCTTTGAGGACAAGATGGGGACCAGACTGAGAGTGGAAGGTACAGTCCAAATAACTCGGACCACAGGCTAGCCCGGTACCAGTCTTCCCAAACAGTCTGACTCCTTCAAAACTCTATTACTCCACCAGCATGGTTCATTGGTGCTTTTTGAAATACAGTCAGCTGGTTTTAAGGTTGGAGGTATGCAGCAGAATTGGGGATGCTGGCACCAGCTTTCAGTGGTGGAAATGCTTGGAATGCATGGATTTCGCCTTGAGGCGACTGTTGTTGTGATTTGGCGCTGTACAAATAAAATTGAATTGAATTGAATTGAATTGAATTGAATTTCCTGTATGAGATTATTCAAACACTGATTGTCCCTTTAAACCTCACAGATAACCTACATTTTTTCAGAAAAATGATAAAAGTAAAGCTCTACAGATCAACCTTTGCAACCTGTCTTCTTTTCTCTCATGACCCTTCAGACCCTTGGGTGACCCTTTAATTCAATTCAATTTTATTCATACAGCGCCAATTCATAACAACAGTTGCCTCAAGGCGCTTTATATTTTAGGGTAAAGACCCTACAATTTAGAGGGGCCAGACGCCTGAGTTAGAACTGCTCCTCACAGAGGTTGTGTTGCTACAGAACAAGTGTTTCCTTTTGATATTTAAGCACATGTTGCCAAGAGTACTTGAGTGCAGGATTTTATCTTTTACTCCATTGAAATAAAGGATCTGAGCGCTTGTTACTGTTAAATATAATAATTCGACTGGATTTGAAGGTGAGTTTGATTTAATTTTGCCTTTGAAAGTGCCATCTGAAATATTTTTCATGTTTTATAATTTTTTTTTATTGCCAGTATTTGAACAGATTGTAACAGAAAGGCTGACTTGAATGCAAAGGACACTCCCGAGTCTTTTGCCTCTAAGTCTCTTCCCCGGGCCTCTGCACCACCAAGAGTGAGCAATACTAGCTAACGTTAGCTTAGAAAAGGAGTCCACTAATCACTGACATCAATGAACAACAGGTTTCCAGAGCGACACAAACTGATCATCAGCAAAATTCAGCAACCTGCAGCGTCGACAGGCAAAATAACCAGTAGTGACGCAAACTCAGTGGGTTCCAAGTTAAACTCATCTCAGTTTTGAGGCAAGCGACTGAAGCGACTGCCATTGTGAGCAAAGTATATTGTTGATTGGCATGTGATCGATGGGCAGGCACGTTAGAGGGTTAACTACACGTGCAGGCTTCAGAGCGACCAACTGTCAGCTACAAAGCAGTCCTGAGAACCTTCATAATCAGTGCCTGTGAAGTAAAAATTAAGATTCATGAAGGCTTCCACAAAGTCTAACTGCTCCTCCTGTGTGCTGCAGCTCCTCCAAAGATCCTGGCCCTGTTGGTGGAGGGCACTGAGCAGTCCGGGTACAGAGCTCTGTGTCGGGTCCAGGGCTCCCCGCTGCCGGACGTCCAGTGGCTCGGCCCGGATGACCTGCTGGAGGGTTCCCTGGTCGGGCCGCTGACTCAGGGCTCCACGAGTCATTACCACACCGTCAGCCAGCTGAGAGACGTGGAGCCGGGCCAGCAGTACACCTGCAGCGCCTCCAACCCGCTGGGCAAAGAACAGGCCACCCTGTACGTCCTGCCCCCACAGCCCCCGCTGTCTCTGGCCGGGGCTTCGCCTCCTCTCCTGCTCCTCGTGTCGGTGTCTCTGGGGGCAAAAGTCCTCCTGCTGGTGGGGATGGGGGTGTGGATGGTGCAGGGAGGAGCTCTGCAGGGATTCAGCTGCTGGAGGAAATGACCTGCTCTTATTTAGCAACACTTTCCTTACTGTATGATCAGGGTAAAAAAAGATGTAATAACTGGGTTATAACAGTATAATGTAGCTTTAAGCTGATCAAAGAGTCTGTAAATGAGATGCTATATAACAGCAATAAAGATATAAAATATGTCTTCATGCTGAATTTTAGTAAACACCTGAAATCTCTTTTATCTGCTGCTTTATCTGAGCTACGTTATAGTGTGGTAGTAAGAGTATATTACACTTTTGATTAAAGAAGAGTTGTGAATAATAATCATTTTTATCCATATTTATACAGAAGATTATAATTATTATTTCATGTTAAGCTGCTTGTTTTCTCACAAAATCCAATGAAGACCTGATTTAAAAAACATTTTGAGATTTTCTACTTTTTAAATTGAAATAAATGAATTGTACAAAAACTGTCCACTAGCCCAAACAGAATGTGTAATACCTTCTTTAAACTATTACATTTTTTTTTTACAGGAAACTGAGGCTACAATTCACACATGTTCACCAAAACTGGACAATAGAAGAAAAAACAATGTCTGGTCTAATGAATCTCTATGGTAGGGTCAGAACTTGGTGTTAACATGAAAGCGTGGATCCATCCTGCCTTGTATCAACAGTTCAGGCTGCTGCTGGTCTAATGGTGTGAGGAATATTTTCTTGGCACACTTTGGGCTCCTTAGTACCAACTGAGCATCATTTAAACCCCACAGCCTACCTGAGTGTTGTTGCTGACCATGTCCATCCCTTTATGACCACAGAGTACCCATCATCTGATGGCTGCTTCCAGCAGGATAACACGCCATGTCACAAAGTTCAGATCATCTCAAACTGGTTTCTTGAACATGACACTGAGTTCACTGTACTCAGACGGCCTCCACAGTCACCAGATCTCAATCTAATAGAGCACCTTTGGGATGTGGAGGAACAGGAGATTCACATCATGGATGTGCAGCTGACAAATCTCCAGGAATTGTGTGATGCTGTCATGTCAACACGGACCAAAATCTCTGAGATTTTTGTTGAATCTGTGCCACAGAGAATTAAGGCAGTTCTGAAGGTAAAAAGGGGGTCCAACCCAACACTAGCAAGATGTACCTAATAAAGTGGCTGGTGAGTGTGTGTGTACAGTAAATCTGCGTCCACACTGGAAGTGACATGGCGACCAGAGACCACAGAAAGTAACATTCCATGATTTCAAGTGACTGTGGGTGAAATAACCACTGGTCACTGGGAAGTGGGCGGGACCTGAGATAAACTTTTCTCAACTTCCAGGTGAGCGATTGAAATAACTACCAATGAGAGTGAAGAATATTGTTGACTGACATATGACCGGGTAGTAAATAAATTAGAGCACTGTCTAGGCAACGGGAGCCTGAAACGTCCGGAAGCAACCAGCATTCAGCTCCAAAGCAATGTGTGACAAACAAACCGCTTCTGGTGTGGATGCAGCTTAAGTAGAAATATTTGTTTGCCATTAGACAAATTTGATGTACTTTCACTGAAAGTTGCTTTATTTAAGCAATAAAATTCATTAGAATGAATGAAACTAATTAAGTAGGATGTGAATTATTGTTTTTTGTTTTTTAACCTTTAATTGCCAAATTATTTCTTTTTTTCCCAGGAAACCTTTTAGAAAATAAGAAAAGAGTTTTTCTTAAACTACAGAATAAAATGGATCATCGTCTGCAAACATTGCCCTAACATTCAGTTCGACCATGAACTCTATTCTGGGAGACTGAAAATGAATATTAATATTTTTAAATGTTTTTGTGTGGGGTTGTACTTGCAGGAAATAAAACAAGACAACAGCTGTTCACTTTCCCACAATGAAATAGATTTGATATTTAATTGGGTCCATCACTGACTGGGATCATTTTTACAATGAAAATTGACAAAGGTGGTGCATATATTACAACCTCTGATCAATCAGATCACAGTTTGATAAAAGAAAAAATCAAATAAAATATAATAAACACTCAAATGAACCATCAGGCTGCAGAGCACACTGGAGGTTTTATGTTGAAACAGGGCAGCAAAGGAAAGAAATATTAAAATCATAACATGTTTATTTGTCTTTTAATTCAGCTCAGTTCAGGAATCTTCTTCAAAATCAGACTTGAATTTGAAGATTCGGTTTCATTTCAAGCTCCTCACGATTAAAATAAAACACCAGGAAGAACCTAGTTGTATTATGATATTTTCTAATTTCAAACAAAAAAACATTTAATCTAGTTGTCAAGAAATCTATAAAAGGCTTTCAGCCTGTGAAGCTTCATATAAGCAATGAAATGTGAGAAATTCATTAAAATCTCAAATTATTACAAAGACAAGGAAACAGTATGTACTTGGAAATAAAAAACATTCTGAAATATGAGATTTAATCATCTTAAACTTCAGTTTCTCACACTTAAACTTTTATAAAGCTGATTATTACAAACATCGTTATTTACTAAAGGCTTGTGCTGAAAGATAAATAGTGTTTAAATAGTGTGTGTAAAAGCTCCAGACCAAATCCAGTTTGTTTGCTCATATTTTTCATATAAAAGTTTAAAATGCTGGTGCCATCAGAGATAAAAGGCTCGAAACACCAAGACATTTTTTTTTTTTTTTTTATCTTTTGCACATTTTAAATGGTGACAAATAAAAATTCCCATTCTTTTCAGATGAATATGATTGATTTTTTTTTTTTTTTAAAGAATGGAAGTCAGTGGTGCTGCACATTCATTACAAATGAGTGTATGAGATTGTATGATCATAGCAAACTTTGGGTCCCAGTTAAATTAGCAGAAATATAAAACATCATCTGCAAACTGATGGACACTGATGTATGCAAATCCCATACACTTAACAAATCCATGTACACTAATTTCCTTGTATTTTCAGAAAAATGAAAGCCAAAATAATCTTTTACAGCACGAGACTGACAGAGTCAGTCCTGATTTTGGGACCGCTAACCACACCAGAGGGGTGTAACTACCAAGCAAGGTTAATGGGTTAGTGAGCCACGTTGAGCTTAAACTCTCAGTTTTCAGTGTCATGAAGGCGTCACTGTTTCCCAACCTAATCACCGTGATAACACATCGCCTGGTCAGGAGCAGGTTATCTTCAGAGACTGGAAGTGCCACATTTTCACTGATCCTTTTATTTACCATAAACTTTAAGTGCAATACAGATTCTCCGCTGAAGAAAAACATTTTATAAATGCAAATCACTGAGCCGTACCTCATTAAAAATACTGAATGAAGCCCAGCTGGAAAGTTGCAGCAGCACAAACTGTGCATCACATTGCCACTGGAATTTACATGTAATCGGTTGGTGATTTGTTTCTAATCTTCCACATCTGCCAAGTCTTTTTTTAAACTCCTTTTATTCTTTAAAGATTTTGAAGAGATCTTTACTTTATAGAAACTGAGGCTTTTGTGTTCAACCCTGACAGCTTCTCTAAGGAGGTCAGTCAGAAGGCCAGAAGAAGAGTGAAATGTCAGAGCCTGAAGCAGAAAGCCTGAGTTAACAGAGAAAGCTGACAACCATCATTATGATATCTGTTATCTCTGACTGGGGGTTTTATTGAAGGAAGCTGGAGAACCCTGAGAGAACAGGGAGAACATGCAGACTCTACACAGAACGGCCCCAGATGGGATTCAAACCTTCTTGCTGTGAGGGAACAATGCTAACCACTGCTCCACCCTGCTGTGAAATATACTTTTTATATTTTTTGCATCAAGGTATCAAAACAGCTACATAAACACACAATGCTTTGTGTAACCATTTACCCCAATAGACAATATCACATCAGGCATCTACAGAACTGTGGAGCATGCAGGTGGCTGCAGGGAACTGGAGAGCATAGAAACGACACCTTACAGGTACTGGACTTTGGTCTGGTGTGGAAGTGCCTTACAGAGAGTGTATTGCAATCTGCACATTTACTTTATGTCACTTAACAACAAGGCTCAACTATTCAGATAGAAAACGCTTAGACTAAAGAGTATAATTGGAAAAATATTTTAGTATGGGTATATAATTAACCTCTCACAGTAATGACATGAGGAACGTACAGCATAACAGAGATCTGAGGGTGTCACTGCTTATCTTGGGATTATTTTTGCTCTATGTAGGTAAGAGGGTTGGCTCTTTGTAGCAGACAGGATGAGCATCCTTACAGCAATCATCATCACTCCAGCCAAAGTCCTTGCCCTTTTTCATACTCATGATGGCGCACTGGCCGTCGTCCACCCCACCGGGCTCACCCTGATCCCAGTTGGTGTTAGTGACTGGATCTCCATTCACCCAGTACCACTCCCCATTTAGGGAATGCCGCCGCATGCCGATCCACACCTCCGGCACGCTGTTGTTATTGAACGAACTGGTCTGGACAAGTTCTTCATATACTCGTTTCTGCAAGGTTTCATTTGACAAGCTTATCAGCTCTAGTTCCTTGTCTTTACAGGATTGCAGAGATTCACGCCAGCCGCGTGCATCTTCTCCGACTTGTATAACCTCGGGGATCACAGTGCAGCCCCTGTCATCTGTTCAGGAGTGAAAAAGAAAAAGAACAGACAGCTGAAGTTAGAGGTAGCATTTCATAACGCTGACATTTCCAGCTGGAAGACTAGATGTTAATGGCAGACTTCTAACGTACTTCCCTTTAGAGTCTCAGGAGTTTTAGCGGTAATTATTCTCACATTATATTTTTCAGACTCAGTTAAAGAGGCGATGCTTGCATGCATGTCAGTTTTTGCCTGGGCTTTTGTTTTGTCAGTGTTTCTTTGATCAAATATATGCTTGTATTTCATAGCAGTTCTCTTTCTGTTATTGCATTTCATGTTTTTTTATGATCCATCATGTTAGCTGCTTTGTGTGTTAGACCTATTAGACAGTTTGTGTTTTCATTATTGCTGCTGTGTAATTTCATCCCAGCCCGCCATAATAACACTACTCCATTTGAAGAAAAAATTATATTAAAATCAGAAATCCAGTATCTCACATTATTAGGATATTTCTTTTCAAGTTTGAATAAATTACTAGTCAAACAGTATAAATATTCTCTGTCTAACTCAGTACACACAGCCACAACTTTTTTCAGTGACCTTTTCTTTTTTTTTCTATTATTATAATTTGTTTAGATGCACTAATATTTTCTGTCTAATATATATTTGATTTTTACTGTTTGTATACTGTGCACAGTGGTAGAATCTGATCATATAGTCAGTAGATGTTATTACTAATTGTGGGCATATACGCTCCTATACTATTGATGTCCAAACTGGAGAGTCTTCCTTTTTGGGTGTGTTTTTTTAGGCAAACCATAACACTTGGGCTTAAGAGGTTAACCTTAATTTGAAAGTGGAGTTTGGATTGTCAACTCAGAGTGGCTCCTTACCTGGGGTTGTACTGATGACGGGTGCTGGGTTCCCAAACCGAGTTGATTTATTGCCTCCAATAAAATAGACAGCCATTGTGGAGGAAGCATGCCAGATGACGGTTTTACCCAAAGACAGAAGAATGTTTGTCGAGCAGTACTCTGTCCCCTGCAGGTCCTGCCAAGCTGCAGTCGATATGGGATCCTTTCCAACATGAACCTTGTCAGTGACACTCTTCTGGACCACAATCATAGCATAGTTCTGCATGTTGGGGATGGCTGTGACAACAAAACAGGAGCCAAACTTTGCCTCTGGGATCAGAGGGAGGAGTAAACCTGGAAGGTAGAGGATGGCTGTGCCAATTATCTCAAGCACTGGTGACTTTGAGTCATAGGCCACAACACTGGTGGAGTCATTCTTTCCCAAAAGTACAACTGTCTTTGCTTCAGTATTTGTGGCCGGAAATGGAGGAATTAAGTACTTCAGCTTATTGTTTGGGGCTGGTGGCAGAATGGTGTACAGCAGTGTGCAGGTGCAGTTGTACAGGATGGCACAGGGGTGACCAAAGAGGACGGCCACTGGCTTTTCAGCTTGCACAGATTTAAAAGTGTTATTGTTCTGTAACCAGATCTGAGCAACCTGCCCTGGCTGCAGTGAAACTTCTTCTTTCTGTGATCCCTTAACAGTCACCGTGTTTTGTTGTTCAAGATCACCATTGATGATAATGAGTCTGAATGGACCTCGCTCAGTTACGGTTCTCACAATCAAGTCCTGAGGGTCAGTGGTGCCAGTGATTGTAGGTATTGGCGGGATGAGGTATGTTGTGCTGAGTTTGTTGGTAGGTATGATGAGAGCAGTCTGCACACTGTTTTGTTTAAGGCTGATTGCTTGAACTGCAATATCATTGGTGCTGTTAATTGTGAGAACCTGGTTAGAGATATTTTGCTTATTGAGTTCTAATGTTGAACTCAGAGTGAAATTGTTCATTTCTCCAGCGCCCATGTCATATGTTTTTTCATCTTTGTTGTACTCTTTAATTGTGATTTTTGTGCCAGAAAGCAAAGCAGTGATTTGGATCATGTTTGTAGGTGGACTGGGGTGATAGCTGGCAATGTTCTCCGGAAAAACAACAACAAATTTCATTCCAGTGTTGTTGTAAGGTAGAGTGGCTGTGGATTCTGGAGAAAGAAAAAAACAGTAGCTCTTTAATGAAGGTATGCTGAAAAAAACACCATGTAAGACTGCAGCGAACAAAGGAGTACCGGTGGACTCTTTGCTAAGTCTCACCCTTCTTCTTGTTTGGCTTGGCAAACTTTCACTCTCGACATTTCTGCAGCATTTCCAACAATGTCAGTGAAAAATATCCCAAAAGAAATAAAATAAAATCTCTGGTGTTTAAGCAGAAATACACGGTGTGATCAAAATGTTCCAGGAATTGGGCTCTAAAAGTCAAAAACTGTACCTGATTTCCCACCTCCTGTTCAAGATCATCTTCTTGTGCACCTCTGGACTGTTTTCAGTGCAGCTGCTGTTTTTAGATCACTCTGTGGAAATCCTGTTAAGCCTGCTTGTAATTGTGCCTTTGAGAAGGGCACTGGATCTGCTCTGGTGTGTCGAAACCATGATCCTTCATCTTGATTTTTGTTTTCTGGAAGCAGATGAAGATTCAGAAAGACAAATCTGGCGAATGGGGCAGGTAACACACCACAGATCAGATGGTTTCCTCTGACCGTTCCCCTTTAGACGCCTCAGGATGGTACTGTAGAAGTCTGCACTATTTTTACCCAGGGGATGAATTCACGGTGTACAACGCAGTGAAGGTTGAAAGAAATTACGTGCATGCTCCTGGTCTCACTCCTCTTCATCTTCATCATCCACTGTCCCTCCTGCACATGTCCAAACCATTTCAGCCTTGCCTCTCTAACTTTGTCTCCAAACCGCTCAATCTGAGCTGACTCTGATCTACTTATTTCTAATCCTGTCCATTCTGGTCACTCCCAGGAAAAATCTGAGCATCTTCAGCTCTGCCACCTCCAGCTCGGCCTCCTGTCTTTTTGTTAGTGCCAAACCATACAGCGTTTCAGATCTCAGTATGGAATCACAGAGAGCGAACTAAAAGCTGCAGCGATGCTGAAAATGGTCCAGACGTGCATGAGAAGATGATCTTGAACGAGTGATTGTATAACGATTTGATGAAGGGTTGTATTCAAAGTATTGCTAATGAAAAACATATAAAAACTGTGTAAAATCATATAGACTGTGTAGATGGACGTAGCCACCCTGACATCACTTATTGGGTTTTTTTTTTTTGTTTGTTTTTGTTGTTGTTTTTGTAACCACATCTTATTATCATATTTTAAACTTGGTAACTGAATGTGATATTCAGTGAGATGCTAAAACAAATTTTAATGTACAGCTGCTTCTTTAGAGTATCTTTTAGTACAATCGAATGCTGAGCAAGACAAAACAGCACCCACCTGCCACTCAAAGTGGCCATGCCCTTACTTTAAGTATTTAAAGGGAACCTTTTATGCTCTTTTCACTTCATACTAAAGTCAATATTTTTATTCCTGGACTCCACTAGAATAGCTTTGCATGATTCACAGTTCAAAATAATCCTTATTAATCTGATTTACCTTGGTGTAACCCTTCATTGGCTGCTCCCTTACAAATTGAAGGTTTGAACAGCAGGTGGGTGGGGCTTCTGTGCCTGGTATGACCATATTAGGGATATCCCCACTCTACGACATCATAAAGATCCAAGTGTAGAAAAAAATGTCTAAAACTGAGCATTTAGAGAACATTAATATCTGAGCTTTTGGCTAACAGGTATTACTTGTATACATACACTGACCTCGTGATTTGAAACTTTGAATGTTTAATCTGGAACAATATATTTATGACAAAAAAAAGGAAAAACAGAGCAGGACCAATTTAAACCTTTAAAAAATTTAAACAGGTGAGTTATAAAAAATAATTCACCCCCCATACAGTTGTTAAAAAGGGGAAATTAACTATAGAGACCAAAACTGTTTTTGTATCAGTGGACATTAGAGGAACTGCAGTTTTTGGCACTTCTGCGTTTTTGTTTTGTTTTCTTCTTTTTAGCCCCCGAGGTTTACACTGGATTATTTGTCTATTATTCAATTTATCATTTCAGACTGAGTTGCAAAGAATAAAAGTTATACTTCAGAGTAATACCTGTAGGCTACAACAAAATGCAGTTTTGCATGATAAAAGATGAAAACAATAGTAACACCCACAGGGGCATTTCTTTTGTAATGAAGGCTTACTGGCAATAACGTAAAAATAATACATAAAATTATAATAATTAGCAATGCTGAATTTGACAGTTTCAGTGTTTATTCAATTCAATCTTTTAGCTCCATTAAATAACAAACTGATTAGTAAATGAACACCAAAACAGACATCAATGTGACAAGAAGTAATTAATATGATGTATGTTGGGGAAAAAATACTATCTGCTAACGTGGAGTGGGTGGGGCTTATGAGCTTTACTGCAACCAGCCACCACCAGGGGGCCATCATGAGATTTTGGCTTTAATCCTGAGGGAATTGCTTTGTTGTCCATCTTTATATACAGTCTGTGCTCTTTCACATTTAGCATCTATGGCTCAAACTGCAGGTGAATCAAAACAAGCTCAGGTGTAGTGATTGTTGGGTTTACCTGAGCTCTGCGCTGCCAGCAGCAGGAAGAGGAGAGCCACGGGATACATGGCAGCAGAAAAAACCCAGCGTCTCCCTGCAAAGTACAAACACACATTTAGCTCTCAAACTGCAGAATTACATTAATCACTTTGTTTGAGTGCAAATTCACCTGAACCTCATGTCACATTTATGTGAGTTTCTGATCAAAATATAAAAGTGTTGATACCAGAGAGGCTTTCTGTGCATTTAATATGAAGCTTTAAACATTTGTAGTCCCAAAAAATGAGTTTCTGTGAGTTCAACAACACAAAAAATATAATAAAAAACCAAACAAAACTTTATTTGACGCAGTGTTGGACTGGAAAAGCCATGTTTGATTTCCAATCCATTTAGTTTTAGGCGTTTTCTTAATGGTATGCATATTTACCACCATAAAAATGGATAATCAAAATAAAAAAAGATGCAATAAAATAAAAAATATATTAAAAATACATTGAAACTTTAGTAGAATAGAAAATTTTAAAAGAAATAAGGAGAAACACAGAAACTGATCAAAAGAATGAGATGAGATCATCCCAAATTAATCCTGTAAATAAGAAAAATGTAAGTTAAAAAAGTATTGGATTTGACTAAACAGACCAAAGATGGTGAGATTTTGAGGGAACTTGAAAAGCCTGTTGAGAAATATGAGAATAAACTTTAAAGAATTTAAGGAACTTGATGAAATATTTAGTGTGATACAACAAACTGCTCTGTAATCGTTTCCTGATTAGCAAACTATAAAAACAGACCAAAATCATAATTTTCTGTCTACAAGGAGAAATCTGAGACTTACCTGCTGGTCAGTGGTCAGCAGCCAACTGGGGAGAGTTTTCCAGACTCACCTTCTTTCCTTTCCTTCAGGTATGGAAACATGCATTTGTCAGTCAAACTCGGGCTGATTTGGAAGATGTTTGCATGACATGCACATGAGTGCAGGCGTGGTGGGGGTGGACAGCCTCGTTACTGCTCTGTGTTCGTGCTTCTGCAGCTAAAACCACAAAATAACTCTATTAAACAGGGAGTGCTTTGATTTAACATCGATCCAGATTCAATTCACATTTCATATGTATACAAATATACATCACATTTTTAGGAAAATACTTATTTTTAACTTCCTCAAATGTCTCATTTTATTATTTGGGGAAGTGGGAGGACATTTAGAGAAGGTTGTGGCATAAAAGAGAAGACGCTGCACATTTTAAACTAAAGGGCTGTAGGTCTTAAAGACATACAATGCCCTTGAACTCTTTGTGATGCTGTTTGTTCACTAATGTTCTCTAACAAACCTCTGAGGCCTTCACAGAACAGCTGTATTTATACTGAGATTAAAGTACACACAGGTGGACTCTATTTACTAATTAGGTGACTTCTGAAGGCAATTGGTTACACTGGATTTTATTTAGGGGTATCAGAGTAAAGGGGGCTGAATAGTAATGCACGCCACACTTTTCAGATTTTTATTTGTAAAAAGTTTTGAACACCATGTATCATTTTCCTTCCACTTCACAATTATGCGCTACTTTGTGTTGGTCTATCAAATAAAATCCCAATAAAGTACATTTAAGTTTGTGGTTATAACGTGACAAAATATGGAAAGGTTCAAGGGGTATGAATACTTTTCAAGGCACTGTATAAAAAT
>VUQI01057259.1:0-12615 GCA_015106735.1 Paratilapia polleni
ATGTCATATTTCTGTCTTTTCTGTCTAATATTGTAGGGTCTTTACTCTAAAATATAAAGCGCCTTGAGGCGACTGTTGTTGTGATTTGGCGCTGTACAAATAAAATTGAATTGAATTGAATTGACGCTCTGCACTCTGTGTGTAAGTATTTGGACAGGCTTTGCTCTTGGAGCTCTAAAATAAAAGTCTCTGTGTTTATCTGAGCAGATTTGCATCAGTGCAGAGAGAATGTGGGGGATGTACAGCAGTCCCAAAGCTTTAGAGGTTCAAAGGTTAATGGTCAGATATTCATGAAGTGGTGAAGCAACATCATGATGTTAAGACTTTAAGTCTGTCCAAAGTTCAGTTCTGTTCCCACAGCAGAGGAATCATTCTGAGTGAACATGTAAATGAAGCATCACACACACACACACACACACACACACACACACACACACACACACACACACAAAAACAAGACATGACAGGCTTAAATACAAAGAACGGGTACATCGCCAGGCTCTTCTGGAAGATGTTCATGGTGCTGAACTCAACTGAAAAACTGAGGAAAATATCTGTACATATATAATTTATAATCATAGACAGTATGAAAGATGAGTGTAGCTTCCAGGGCTGAAGCCGACGTGGAAGAGCCTTAAACTGCCTCTGGGAAAACGGCCCTCTGCTCTGACCCCTATAAACACTTTCCTGATGACTTTATGAGCTCGCTCACTCATTTCACGTCACACTGGATCAAACAGTGAGTCATTTAGTGAATTTTGATTTATTTTAAGGTTCAAAGAGGATTGTCTAGTTTCAAAGCATCAAGACGGTGACAGTGAAATCGCTCAGCTAGAGGCTGCAAAACCAACAGGTGATGTCGTGGCTGTGTCCATCTTGTATACTGCCTGTGCTTATAATATGTATTTATTTTATTTATGTTGGCCTTACAGTTCTTCTGTTATAGATTGAATGTAACTCGACCCCTAAACACAGGTGACCTGGTGGAGGTTAAATAAATGAATATAATTCATTAATATTTGAGAATAAAGCTCGTACAGCCTCACTGCAGCTGACTGGACTGAGCTGTGAGAGAGAGGACTTTGCTTTTGTCAACCTGAGATAATGATCAACAGAAGTGGGACAAGGACTTGGTATTCTTATCCCGTTTCAGCCTGAGGGTATTTATGTTTTAAGTCTCCACGTGAAAAAGCAAACAGCCAGTAACGGCTCCACTATGTGTCTCCATCACCGTGCGATTTAGATCTGTTCAAAAACCTCTCAGCTGCACTCCATCTAATTTTGTTCAACAGAAATGGATAAAGTGTTTGAAGTTCAGACACATCATCGATGCTGGATTTGTGGAAAGTAAAATAAAATGTTTTTGTCTGGAAGTAGGTGTCTTTATCTTTTATTCTTATTACTTTTATTATTTATTGTTGTTTTAGCCATTTCCAGTCACTTCTTTTCATTGAGAACTGTCTCGTGAGCCCCTTCTAGGTGAATTATGGCAATTTTTTGGGAGAGTAGGATTTTGATAGGAAGTGGAATGGCTGTCTGTAGATCAGCTCTGATGGACTGTTTGAAAAACCAAGTCCAGTGGGAAGATGTTTAGACAGAAACTGTGGGCTGGTAGCTAACATTCACGCTCTTCTCTCCAGCAGATAAGCACATGCTTTGTTTCTGCTGCCTGAGCTTCGGCTCACAGGGATTACTGGACATACACTGGTGTCATTATGTGAAACTTGGGGCATTTTTAATATGAACATCCACCACTGGAACAGGAGATTTATGACAGGAAATAAGGAGAAGCATAACAGAATAACAATATAAAGTCTCATCTTGTTACAGAGAAACCTGAGGTGGGAAAAAAGAAAAGTAAAAATACTTCATGCGCTTTTCACTGCTTTTAAAAAGTAATAGAACATGTTGGGTACTTGTATACATTCACCACACCTGTGCAATATAATGCAATCCAATACAACAACTTTACCCCTTAAATCTGTTAATGAGCTGGACAAAATATTAGGAACATGTCTGTATTACGTGCTGTGAACTGTTCTGAGAGCACAAACAAGCAAGCAATGCAATTTAAAAGGAAACAAAGAGCAGGAACAGTAGACTTCAGAGCTACACAACATCAAGCAGAAAGATAAACAATAAAACACACAATGTGTCAAACTAGAGTTTAAAAAAGCACAAGAAACCCTTTATAAAGCATTGCACTAATAGGTGTTATAATACCACTGCTCACTGCTGCTGTTTCTGTGCTGCAGGTTTAACATGTTGCTGTGCGTCATTGTGGACGTGCTGAGCTGCATTGTGTGACTAACAGGTGACTGACAGGTGTGTGTGTGCGTGTGTGTCTGAGAAATAAGGTGGAAACCCTGCAGCAGGATATATAGACTCTATCTTTAAACTCCACACTGATGGTGCAAAGACACACTGTAAAACCAGGCTCCTGATACAAAGGTCAGGCCTGATCAGCTCCACTCTTCCACCCTTTGTGCCCTTCAGCTGAGCTTTCCTCACATTAAACTATGTGGAAGCCTCAGACCAACACAGAGAGAGAGAGAGAGGAGAGAGAAAAGAAGGAAAATAACAGGTTTAGTTACCAGTAGGTGATTCATGTCGAGCTGTGCTGTCTCTCTTCACCCTCACAAGGACATGCGCACACACACACTGACACACTTACAGACGGTATCAGTGTTTTTGAAACGCTGCCAAACTACGATCTGCTGTAGAGGCCAAACTGTCTGCAGTCAGCAGGAAGCAAACGTGACTGCTGCAGCCGCAGACCTGAGAGGGCTCATATGACTTATATTCACATACTAACAAATACTTTTGATGCATTCCAGTTGTGTTTCAAGTGATGAGCAAAGAGTGTGTACCAGTGTATAACAAGTACTTTTAAAGGCCTAGTCTGCTTATTGTGACTTCATTTGGATGCTCTTTTCTTTCACCTTTATCTGCTGAAAGTTTCTGTGAGCTCACCTTTGTTGTTTAAACTTTATTTAACCAGGATTATATGACTGTTGACATTAAACATCTCCGTCTTTGCAAGAGTGTCCTGGTCAAGACAGACAGCAACAATCAACGGTGTCTGCATAGACTAGTAACACACACACACAAGCACACTCACACAAATACTACTGCATCTCAAAAAATTTGAATATTGAGAAGAAGTTCCTTTTTTTTGCAATTTAATTCTTCAAAAAGCTCAACTTTCATATATTCTATATTCATTCGTGAAGTCAAAAAGCAGCCACAATCATGGGGAAGACTGCTGGCTTGACAGTTGTCCAGATGATGATCATCCACACTCCCCACAAGCCACAGAAGACCATTGTTGAAAAGGCTGGCTGTGTGCAGAGTGCTGACCGTGTTATTACTGTGCTTGAGTGGGCAGCCATCTCACCCACAGAAACCCACAGAGAATCTCTGGAAGACGAGAAAGACCCGACCCAAAAATACAGACGAGCTGAAGGCCGCTATCAAAGGAACCTGAGCTTCAGTAACACCTCAGCAGCTGCGAGGTGCTCGCCTCCACGCCACGCCACACACACGCAGTAATTCATGATAAGGGAGCCCCAGCCAAGTACTGAGTGTATAAATGAACATACTTTGCAGAAGTTGGACGTTTCTGTATTCTAAATCTCAATCATTTGAGACACTGGATGTCTGATTTTTATGAGCTCTAAGCCAAAATGATCAAAATTAAAACAAAAATGAGGCTTTAAACATTTCACTTCATGTGTAATGAATATAGAATAGATGAAAATTTACCTTTTTGAATTAGATAAAAAAACCTTTTAAGGATATTCAAATTTTTTCAGATGCACTAGCACGTGAAGCAGAAATACACAACAAGTTAGGATAAGCAGTCACATGAAGCCCGTTATCTACTCGCTGTTAACCCGGGGTTTCCCCTGCATGTTCACATGAAAGGGGCGGTGTTAGCAGCATCTCACCAATCACAATTATGGATAAGTTTACTGGCAGCAAAGTGGTTGATTTTACAAAACAAGATAAAACTCTGACATTAGAAAAATATGAAGAGGTTAAAGGCTGAAATGAACACAACTGCTGCAGACAAAGCAGCAGCGTGAGTGTTTGAGAGGAAAAACACTGCACAGTAGTTTATTATTACAAGTGCTGTATGATTATGTGGTTGCTTTGAGCGCTTTGGTCAGTAAGACTGGAAAAGAGCTGCTGTATTAATAAAGTTTAGCCTGTTCCAAGTCAGGAAAGAAAGCTGACGGTGTAAGTTAACACCTCTATCATTAAGGCACGATGGATTATAATCAAATACTTCATTAAATCAATGTTTAAAAGACAGTTTTAGTTTGTATTCCTTCAACTGCAGCTCCTGTGGGGTTTAACAAGCTGAGAACAAGTAAAGAATTAATATAAAAACAGAATTCAAACATAGGCTTAGTGTATGTGCAAATTTGACATAAGGTCAGTAAGTACAAACAGGTGTTTGGATTTAGGATCAGATATTAATGCTGATAGAACAATAAAATTGTTTGTAGCCAACAGGAAAAAAAGAGGAATAAAGTTGTGTCTGAGAACTTATATTTATCACTGCTGGTCAACAGGGAAACACAGACATTAGACCTACTGAAAAACGTTAGACCCTCCTACTATCCGGGCACAGAAGTCTGAGGGATCTGCCAGGAATGGTGGTCTTATTTTCCAGAGAATTGATGAGTCAGCACAATAACCTGCTCCAGAGCAGTAAGGTTCGCAGCATAAGTTACCATGGTGATGTACCCCTGTAAGAAGTGACCCACCTTCGTAGTACAGAAAACCCAGCTACCCTGAAGTTACTTGAATAAGACGAAACTCTGCTTTATCGTACAGGCTTCTGGTCTTTAACATTTTGTTTTCCTGCGGATCTTATGGGCATTCCATAAGATCCCATGCATGCAGGGAGAAGGCACCCTGGTTCAGCGGTTGAGTCTCTGAGCTTTACAGCAATAACGTGAAAGCAGAAGTTCTCGGCGGCTGTAAAACCACCCTGGGTTAAAACTGCCCTGCCACCTGCCAGGTGGAGGGAAGCAAAGGCCAGACTGTGCTTCCCCCGAACACTCAGAGTGGCTTTAAACAATAAAGCGCTGCAAGTCTGAGTTTCACTTCTTGTTTTTCGTGAACTGACTCTGAGTGACGCTTTCACAGCGGCTCAGTGCAGCAGCTGCAGCCGCCTGGTAAGTTTCCTTCATCTTTCCTTCATTTTTCCTCTAACTCTGAGTCACAGGTCATCACCAAACAGATATAAAAGAAGTCCACAAAGCTATGATGTTTTCTGAACTGCTGCCAGGAGGCAAAGGGATGATCAGAGTCAGATATGTACATTATGGCCAAACATCTCCATTTTGGTCTCATCTGTCCAAAGGACATTGTTCCAGAAGTCTCGTGGTTTGTTCAGATGCTGCCATGTTCTTTTTAGAGAGAAGAGGCATTCTCCTGGCAACGTCTCCAAACAGTCCATACTTGTTCAGTCTTTTTCTAATTGTGCTGTCACGAACTTTAACCTTTAACATGCTAACTGAGGCCTGTAGAGTCTGAGATGGAGCTCTTGGGTGTTTTGCAGTTTCTCTGTGCATTGCAGAGTCTGACCTTGGAGTGAATTTGCTGGGACGTCCACTTCTGGCAGCTGTCTTGAATGTTTTCCATTTGTGAATAATCTTTCTTAATGCAGAATGGTGTACTTCAAACTTTTTGAAAAGACCTTATAACCTGTCCCAGACTGATGGACAACACAAATTGCTTCTCTAAGATCATTTCTGATGTCTTTCCTCCTTGGCATTGTTAACAAACACCTGAATGCTCCAGACTTGCAAACTGCCAAAACCTCTGCTTTTATAGAGATGCTCACACTGCTGATGATCAGTTAATCAAAGTGCATTTGATTATCAGCACCTGGCTGCTACTGACCCTCTTAATTCCTGTGGAAGCAGTAAGGGTGGACTTGGTACTTAGCTTCATGTAGTGATATATCAGAACATTTAAAAAGAAATTGATAAAGTACAAACATTTCAAAGCTATAGTTGATAAACTTGACTGATAAACTGTTAAATTCTTTGTTTTTGTGTTGCAGTCTGGAGGAGATGCGTCACTTGGTTCTGCCCCTGCTGGTCAGCCTGAGTCCTGCTATTTTGTTCCTGTTGCAGCTGCCGGACATCATAGTGACACAGGAAGAACTCTGGGAGGACTACAAATATGGCCATGATGGCCTGGAAATGTATGACACCAAGAATTTCTGCACCTGGAAGTGCCTCCTGTTCACTCTGCAGTGGCCAGGAGCGTTCTGTCAGGTAAGCTTCGGTTTGTGCATGAAGTACACGTCACAATCCGCCGCAAACAAAGACAGTTCCCCTTCAAAGTAAAAGCTGCACATTTTGTCTTGATTGCAGCAATAAAATTTATGAAGAGCTGAAGCCCATAAATAAACATGCCGAATGTTGAAAATATCCCTTAAAATGGCATTTAACAACTTCATCATCATGATCAATACATTCATTCATAACTGTGTTCAACAAATGAAAGATTCAGATAAAATGTGTGTGTCTCCTTCTTCAAGGAAGGAAACAAGGAAGAGGCAAAGGAAAGGATATAAGAATTATAAAAGGAAATATGGTTGAAAATGAAGGAAGGAAATAAGTCACAAATGAGTAGAAATGGAAATGGATAAGAAAACAGAAGGTAAGGCATTAAATGAAGCTGTCAGTAAAGGAAAGGAGAGGGTAAGGAAGGAAATAACTCCTTAGAAAATGATTTACCCTCCATGTTTGGTGAGTTCTTCCTCTATGGCGTGTTAACATGCTGTCTGTCCATCTGTCCCTCAGTCTTTGAACAATGTGAGTCTGTGCAGGATTCCTCCGACCATCAACAACTGGACTATTCACGGCCTCTGGTAACCATCACACTCATCACAGCATCGCACGAGCCCAGTTTAAACTGCACTGCTGTAACCTCAGGGCATGAGACGTGTACCTTATTTCCTCAAACCTTTTGATCATCTCCAGCTTTTAGACTGAATAGTTGTCAGTTTTTCAGATCAAACACTGTGAACAAACTCCTGCTGCAGCAGGCTCTCATTAGGAGAAGTTCCTCCTGTTATCCCACTGATTTTCATTGGCTGCTCCTGTGTTTGTGTCTGCAGGCCTCTCCGGCCGAAGAACCGCTGCGACTGCTGGCCCATGTTTTCCTCTGACATCCAGGTGGGTCCCGGTTATAGAGTACTGTGCAAAAGTCTTGAGCCACTCCTCATTTCTTGTAAATCCAGTATAAAAGGCAGTTTGTACAATTCTAACAAGCTTGAAAGTCAATATTTTGTGTGACCACCTTTATTCTTCAACACAGTCTGAACTCTCTGAGGCAGCTTCCTGTAATTTCTTTAAGCAGTCTTCAGGAATAGTTCTCCAGGCTTCTTGAAGGACATTCAAAGCTCTTCTTTGGATGTTGGCTGCCTTTTCTTCTGCTCTCTGTCAGATGATCCCACACTGCTTCAATAATGTTGAGGTCTGGGCTCTGGGGAGACCAATCCATGACTGATAGTGTTCGGTTCTTGTGTAATGTGGCATACCTCAGCCTTTCCTCCCTGTTTCCCTTCCTTAAGAATGGCTTCCTGACAGCCACCCTTCCACTGAGACCATGTCTGATGAGGCTTCAGTGAACAGTAGATGGATCAGCTGAAGGTCCAGATGCATCTCTCACGTCCTGTATCAGGTCTTTGCTGGATTTTTTCCCCCGTTTCTTAAGGACATGACTTTCAGATACTGTTCAACTGCTGTAGATTGATTTTTAGGCCTGACACATCTTCTTTTGTCCTTCACTTGTCCAGTTTCTTCAAGTCTTAAGGACACACTGCACACCATGCTGAGATATGCCAAGTTTTCAGCTAACAGCTCTTTGAGAATCACCTTGTTGGTGCAAGAATACTATTTTATGTCTGTCAAACTGTGTTATCTTTGGCATTTTCAGATTCAACTAAAGAAATGAGAACAAATGATGTGTTTTTGCGACAGGCTGCTGGTAACAAAGAGCCTAAAGATACAATTAAAAAATGTTGTCTGTTTTGTGTGGACACAGCACTGGTTCATCCCTTGAATTAGGTGCTTTCTTATGCTTGAATGATTCATAGGTCAGTGTTAAAGTGGCTTAACAAACAAAAAAACATCCCTCTGAAAATGGTCAGGTACAAGGATTGGACCGAAAATGAGTGAAAAGCAGCCAATGTCCAAAGAAAAACTTTGACCTGCTCAAGAGCACTTTAAAAAATTGAAAGAAAATCTGGCTGCTTGGAAGCAAAATATAAAGAAATGAGGGGTGGCTCAAGACTTTTGGACAGTAGTTTGGATATGTATATATATGCAGATGCAGCATCTGGCCATGTGAGGTGCATCTCTGCTCCTGTTGACTTGTTTGGGGGTCTGACTGTGGACCCGTTCCGATAAAAACTTTTATGCTGCTTTTTCCTGTGTCTAATGTAAGAAATGCAAATTTAAGAAACAGGGAATAATATAATAAAACCTCAAACAATTAACTAAAGCTATCAGCAGAATGGAGAATGTTATGTCCTAGATGTCTTTGTGTCATGCTGCAGAGATATGAACCGAAGTTAAAATAGGGCTGGATTGTACTCTTGTGTAGTACCACTTTGAACCACAAGATGGTGCAATGAGTCAGCGCAGTGTCCAATCTGCCCTGAGTCTAACATGAGAGGAAGACAGAATACCAGCGGAGAGACTGTCACTGCCTGATCCGTACTAGAACCCCCAATTTGGCTTCTTCCTGTTCCTTCCTTTCACAATAAAAGTCCTTGACATATAAACTGCGTGACTGCTGACTTTTTAAAAAGGTTACGATGGCGTCTGCAAAAACACTCCACTTTGGGCTTCTTAACAGGACTTGACAGGATGATGTCATGGTGGCACGTCCATCTTTTATAAACACTCCTTGGGAGAGAAAGGGGAAGCAAACAATGGCTGAAGCACCTGGAAAGCGACACTTATCAGCACATGCATGCATTAGGAGGCCGGCTCCCCCTGAGCAATATAGCTGCTGTGTTGACCAATGAGCAGCAGTGACTAATGAGGTATCTACATGTAGATACCTGTGGTTCTGGTGAGTCAGGATGATAAAACACTGACGCTGATGCTCCCTGTTTTTTAGGAGCTGGAGGCAGAGTTGACTGAACACTGGCCGTCGTTATTGAGAACCAAATCCAACTTCCACTTCTGGTACTCAGCATAACCAACACATAAATACACTGTCAGCTGAGCAGTAACAGGAAACAGTCAGTGAAGGATGTAGCTCTTGGGTCTGAAAAGTGAAGCCACTACTTAAGTGCCTTAAATCTGCATTCTTTCTAATGTCCAGCAGGGGGCGACCTCTTTGAAGTCTGATTGTGTAAAAGTCTATGAGAAAATGAGCCTACTTTTCACTTGATCTATGACCTCTATAAACATTTTCATGATGGGTTTATGGTGTCAGCTGCTAGTTTCAAGTCTTATTGAATAAAACATGATCTTTATTTTGTAAATTTCGTCCCATTAGATTCAGAATGGGGAATAAAACAGGTGATGATTTATTGTGATTGACAAGCTGCTACTGTATTAGCGTACAGCAAACCCCGGTTTCTCAGGTTTCTCAGATCCACCCCTCGCTCATCATGTCCAGTTTCAAAACTGACATTTGGAAGTGTCTCCAACAGCGAAGGAAAGGAAATCAGAATTCATAAGAGGAAATAAGATGGGAAATGAAAGGAGGAAGTAAGCAAGGAAAAGTCAAAGTGACAAACAAAAAGATTTAAGAAAGGAGACAAGGGGAACAGCAAAGGAAGGAAAGGTTTATTAAAGGATGAAAAAAATGTGAGGAACTATAGGGGGGTGAAGGAAGTAAAGGAAAAGGTGAGGAAGAAAATTAGAGGGTGAGAAAAGAAATAAAAGAAGGCAATAAGGACATATGGAAGGAAGGAAATGAGGAGGCAGAAAAGGAAAATCTAGGGCATGAAATGAGGATGAAGAATATGAGAGGAAAGAAGGAAGTGAGGATAAAGAAAAAAAGAGGTAAACAGGTAAAGGAGACTGTAAGGAAGGGAAGAAGGAAACAGGAAAAGAAATGAGAAGACACAAAGGAAATGATGAGACAGAAAAGGTAAGAAAGCAAATGAGGAAGTAAAAACAGAAAGGAGATAGTAATGAAGGAAATGAGGAGGAAGAATATGAAAGGAAATTATGTAAGGAAGGAAATTAGGAGGTATGAAAGAAAAAGAAATGCTAAGAAATCAGGAGGTAGGAAGGGAAAGAAGAAGGCAGAAAAAGAAACAGTAGAAAAGGAAATAAGGAGGCAGAAGAGGAAAGAAAAATGGAAGGACGTGAGAATGTAGAAAGAAAAAAGGAGACAGTAAGGAAGGAAATAAGGAGGTAAGGAAGGAAAGGAGGAGGTAGAAAACGTACCACTGTTTGTGATGTAAGACGCTGACTGTACTGTTGGTTTAAATCGTTCCTCCATATTTGAAGAGAGGTGGATAGGAAGGAAATGAGAAGGCAGAAAAGGAGAGGAAGGATAAGGAAGGAAAGGAAACAAATGACATCTTAAGGAAGGAAGGGTACAGGAAAGGACATACAAGGATGTAGGGAATTAAAGGAGGGGGGCGTGAAGCAAATTACAAACTAAGATGGCACAGGCCAAAACGCTCAGCTCAAGGCTTCATAACTGGACTTTACAAACAGGTGACATCACAATGGCTACGTCCACCTTTTATTTATAGTCTTGTACATACACTGACTTCATCATTAGAAACTTTGCTCATGGTAATATGAACACCCACCGCTGGAACAGGAGAAATGACAGGAAATAAACCCTTTAAACTCTTTTCAGACACTAATGTTGGACATTTATCTTGCTGCTGTTGTCCTTCTTAAAGTGTGTAACTATCTGTGTGTTTTGTGTGTGTCAGGTGGGAGGAGTGGAGGAAACACGGAGCGTGTGCAGCGTGCGTCGAAGGACTGAACTCTCCACTGAGATACTTCCAGATCTGCCTCAAACTACGAGGACAGTTCGACATCCACAGGTGAGTTCACGCACGTTTGTCAGTGTACGTACGTTACACTGATGACGGGTCATCTCAGAACTGTGAAACAAACTGAAAACCTGTGCCTCTCAAACATTTAACCGAGAGGAAAATATTCCAAGAACAGCTGTGAAGAGTTTACAGCTGCTGAAGTCTCATGGAAACAGGAATATTTTATTTGTGTGTGGTCTGCAGATTGCTGGAGGACGCTGGCGTCACTCCGTCCTGTGAGCGACCCTACAAGGTAACAATCAGTGAAGGTCTGTTTTACTCTTTATGAATTGAACTTTTCATTTGTTACGAGGAGAAGCACGGCTTGTTTTTGAACCCTACCTTATATGATCTTGTATGATCATTGAGATGACGCTTGTATCAAAGTCTTTGCAGACTTTGACTCAATGTTGCTTCTTCAGCAAATTGCAAATGCAGATTGGGAATCATGACTTACAAAAGTTATTGTTAGCAGAAGTTAAACTGATGAAATGAATCTAATTCTCACATAAGAGACAAAAACCTGCAAATATTTGGCACTCCTGACTTCTGGGTCTTCAGACACCTGATGGATCATCCTATCACAGGACCATCATGGCTGTCATCTGAATAACCTGCAGCATCTCCATCTGATCCACTCTGTACCTGACCACATGTACTCTGTGTGTGTTTAGGTTGAAGAGGTGCACGATGTCCTGGCTCCACATGTGGGTGACAAACTGGAGATCCAGTGTGTCACAGATGACAAGGTCAGATCATCCCCGTCTCTGTACTGAAGAATTTTTCACACACTGGAACTCTTTAAGTCATTTATAGAGCAAATGTCCCCCCTCCACAAGCAGTCTGAAGCCTTCTTCAGGCTGAGGCTGTACTGCTGCACAGTCCTCAAATACAACCCCAGCCCCCGTTAGAAAGAAAACCAGCAAACAGTTCACCGTCGTTATTCTGTGCCATTATAATTTCAAGAGGTGCTGTAATCACAAAAGGCTCTAAGAGAAGTGTCAGTAAACTGGATATTAGCTTAACCAGAACCAATAACCTGGATATTAATTTACCGTGTCAACTGTGACACGATGTGAATACCACGTACAGTGCCTTGCAAAAGTATTCATACCCCTTGAACTTTTCCGCATTTTGTCACATTACAACCACAAACTTAAATGTATTTTATTGGGATCTTATGTGAAAGACCAACACAAAGTAGTGCATAATTGTGAAGTGGAAGGAAAATGATACAAGGTGTTCAAAATTATTTACAAATAAAAATCTGAAAAGTGTGGTGTGCATTAGTATTCAGCCCCCTTTACTTTGATACCCCTAAATAAAATCCAGTGCAACCAGCTGCCTTCAGAAGTCACCTGATTAGTAAATAGAGTCCACCTGTGTGTACTTTAATCTCAGTATAAATACAGCTGTTCTGTGAAGGCTTCAGAGGTTTGTTAGAGAACATTAGTGAACAAACAGCATCATGAAGACCAAGAAACACACCAGACAGGTCAGGGATGTAGCTGTGGAGAAGTTTAAAGCAGGGTTAGGTTATAAAAACATATCCCAAGCTTTGA